>JADRCD010223577.1:0-11759 GCA_019843815.1 Montemys delectorum
GGAGGAGGAGGAGGAGGAGGAGGAGGAGGAGGAGGAGGAGGAAACAAAGAAACAAACAAATACAACATTTTAATTCCATTTATCTCTCCTGAATATTATCCCTTTTCCACCAGACCAAGGATATGAGAATACGAAGGCTTTTTAAAACCAAGAAGTTAGGAGCTTACCATCCAAGCAAGCCATGGCAAAACAAAGGCCTCATTTAAGAACAGACTCACTTCTCCTTCAGAGTTTACCTTGGAGCTTTCTTCTCCCCTTTTATCCCTCCAGACTCCTCTTCTTCCTCCCTCCCTTGCAGAACTGAAGCACACGTTATCCCCACTCCATGCGTTGCCCCCTGCCTTCCCAGGAAGCGAGAAATTGGAAATGAAACACAACACTATATGCAGATTGGTTTTAATCACCTGGAACAGATGGTGCAGCAAGTGTCAGGTAAGTGCAATTTCAAATTTCCTTCGGATGTTTCTTAAAATGCAGAAACAACAAAGAAATTAAATGGACTGTCACACGTCAGTGTCAATTCTGGCTTTGAACAGCCAGCCATCACCAAGTAAATGCATAACCCCACTACTATCTACATCTATTTCTCCACTTCCTCGTTAATTTAGTAACATTGAGGGGCTAAATGAAAGCAGATCCACCTAGAAACAGCAGACACGTTTTTTTGTTTGTTTGTTTTTCTGTTTTGTTTTGTTTTGTTTTGTTTTTTGACTTCTTGGCTGAGGAAGAATGGAAGAGAGCCCAGTAAATGCATCTGAGCCCAGCTCACCTGAGCTCTGCACTATAACAGGTAATTGCAATAAATCATCCCCTGCCCTGTGATCCCAGCCTAGTGGAGATTAATGGCAGTAGACACTAAAGCTGCCAACTTGGAAGATTTCCGTGGTGGTGGAGAGGAGGCTATGTGTAAGGCGTGTGTGATAAAATGCTACACTGGGACCATAATAAACGGGCTGGAAGGGAATCGAGGTCCTCCTCTGTAAATGCAGACACCTTAAGACCTGTCTGATTGGGATAACAGACAGGTATTTGAGCACACTGGCAGCTGTTAAAAAAAAAAGAAAAGCTCAAAGTTAATGTCAAGGTGTGATGTAGACCTGCCACCTGCCATCAGGAGTAATTACGGCTCTGACCACTTGCTTGTAAGGAGGGCAGACAAAACGATTTCGAACCTGACTGCCGAGAGTTGACTATCGTTGATTTGTGGCCCGAATGGCACAACTGGCCCACTGGCTCCATCAGTGATGAGATGGCAAAACCATATCCTGGCAAATGTCTTCACCTGTGGGGAGACAAGGACTGGTGACTTTCGACTCATCCAACCGGGAAGAAACCTAGAAAGGAAGAAAACATGGTCTGAAGCAGATGCTCGAAGCCAACCGTTGGACTGAGCACAGGGCCCCCGATGGAGGAGTTGAGAAGGGACAGAAGGAGCTGAGGGGGTTTGCAGCCCCATGGGGGAGCAGCAGTGTCAACAGGCCAGACCTCCCAGAGCTCTGGGGGACTTGACCACCAACCAAAGAGTTACACATGGAGGAACCCATGGCTCCTACCGCATATGTGGCAGAGGATGACCTCGTAGGCTATCAGTGGGAGGAGGGGCCTTTAGGCCTGAGGGTGTTCGATGCCCCAGTGTAGGGGAATGCCAGGGCAGGAAGACAGGAGTGGGTGGGTGGGTAGGTGAGGGAGCACGCTTATAGAGGCAGGGGAAGGGAGGATGGGATAGGGAGTTTCTGAAGGGGAGATTTAGAAAGGGGAAAACATTTGAAATGTAAATAAAGAAAATATCCAATAAAAAAAAAAAGTAATTGCAGAAAAGGTGGTCTGAAGAAATTAGCAAATATTTTGTACCTTAAGAAAAAGTCTTACTGGAAACTCCTGCAGAGTGGGACCAAAGAAAGCAGCTTTGAGGAAAAGATAAAAGGACCCAAAGAGAGACTTGAGGTTTGCTAGAGTTTGAAACTGCAATGTTCTCTGAAAACCCAAGCTTTAAAAGCAATGTCCCCAGTTTAATGCTTTTGGGAAGCACTGGAAACTATATGAAAGGAGGCCTAGTACAAGTCTCCAAGTGATTGGAAGCATACCCTCACTAGTGTTCGTGGGACCCTGGCCCTCCTTCTCCTCTCTATATTAAACCACATGTTCCTGTGCCACCAAAAGTCCAAAGTAAGAGGACTGAGTCAGTCACAGACTGAAATCTCTCTAAAACCGTGAGCTAAAATAAATCTTTTTTTTTTCCTTCTTAGTTTTTCATCTCTGTCTGGCATTTGTTCTAACAATGGAAAGATGACTTCCAGGTTCCAGAGGGCATGAGTGGACAACCTTGAGCTAGACTCTGGAGAGACACAGAAGGCATAGGGATGCTTGGAGTTAAAGATAGAGAAGAATTTTTACTTGGCTAAGATTTTCTTTAGTCAGACATGTATAGATTGAAGGACTAGTTACACACAGAGGCGTTACACTAGTTACAGACAGAGGTGAGTCCGTCTGCTCATTCACAGATCTCAACACTCTGTGAGTTCTAGCTCCTCTGATCCTCTAGAACTAAGGCAGAAGTCCTAAGACCTTCAGGAGTTTCTTCATGGAAGGCTTCATCCCCTCTCCCCTACGAGCAGAAGGAGGGATCTTGACAGCATAATGAGTTCAGGGTGACACCATCAGAGAAATATCTGACAAGCCTACTCTGGAGGTGACTTAAAAACATCTCACTGGGGCAGCACAGCATTGTGACCCAAGACATTATAATTTTATACAGTTTCCCCCTCCCCCGCTTCTACTTCTTCATTTAACAAGAATAAAATAGTAAGTTTTAGTTTCCTTTAAACATTCATTCATTAAAAATAAATACAATATAACAGGTTCATCACCTCCAAGCTACTTAGCTATGAGTTGTGCATAAGTCTGTTTTCCAGGTAAGAAAAATATCTCAAAGAAGTTTTATTTTCTCTCTCTCAAAAAAAGGAAAGGTCATGCTTTTTCTTAACTCATCATGTTTTAACCATCCTTCCTGGCTTAAGAGAATTCATCATTGTTCCTTCACAAAAGTATTTTAGGGGTTTAAAGATGAGGTTTGATCTGAAACCATTTCTGTTGTTAAATACTAAAGGAAAATGCACAGTTTCTTGTCTTAGATATAAAGCACTCCTTTTGATTGCTCAAGTAATGAAAGAATTAAATTAGAATGAGAAACTCAACTTGTCTTTGATAGTTTATGAACAAAATGATCTACTAAAATTATAAAGCATAGAGAAGACGTTCTTATGGATGAAAATATTATAAGACAAGACACTAAACATGTGAGTTAAATATTTCTTTAAATCTCATACATTTTTACACAGGGACTGATTCATATCTCTCTCTCTCTCTCTCTCTCTCTCTCTCTCTCTCTCACACACACACACACACACACACACACACATACACATTCTGCACCCATGTTTTTTATTTTTCATCAGGAAATTAAGAGAGACCTATACATTTGAAAGAAAAAAATACAAAATAAAAACAAAGTCACAGAAAAAGTTTGCCCTCATCAAAAAAATAATAAAATAAAATACTTTTGATATAGCAAGGTATCCAAATAACTTATCATTTATGGTATTGATCCAATGTACCACTATACCTTAATATACCATTAGTAGGCACTCAACAAGTGCTCAGTAAACTCAAGAAACAGCTTAATGAACTTAATAAATACCAGCACAGGGTTTCACCTAAAGCTTACTATGAGTAAAGTTGAAAGTGTTCTTCTCACCTTAAAGACACAGTTGGACTAACTACATAGAAACTTGGAAATCATGGTTAGAGTTGCTTTACTGGTATATGGCCACATAGTCACACAGGGCTGTGCATACTTGGAAGAGTCTCATGCTTGACTTTGTTCTCTGTGCCATTACCATAAAACTCTGGTGACATTTTAAACAAGAGCGCCATTTTCACTAGACCTCACAAATTAATCCCTAGCTATTTATATTCTGTTTCCTCTGTTCCTTTAGAATTGTCACTAAACATAAGCAAAGGTGCTAGAGACATGGCTCAACAGTTCAAGCAGGTACTACTACCTAAACAAGGCAGCGGGTGGCCGCCCATAACTTCAGCTACCATGGTACCTAATATCTCTAGGCTCCAAGAGCACCTGCCTTCACATTTGTAGAGGTACAAACAGCCAGTCATTTTTTTCTCTTCCTAACTTCACAAGTTGTCTACTTTTGTTAGTCAGTTTTCAGTCACTGTGAAAAATATATGAGCTAGCCAAATTGTAAGAAGAAAAAATTTATATCAACTCATGGTTTCAAGATCTCAAACCATGGTCACTTGACCTAATCTCTTAGGACATGCCAGTGAGACACAACACCATGCTAGGAAGAATGTGGCAGATAGAGTGGCTTACCTCCAAACTGCCAGAAAGCAAGGAGTCAGAGAAGCAATCAGTATGTCATTGTCCCCCTCAAGGGGACACCCTTGACAATGACACACACCTACAGTGGTGGCTTCTTCTTCCACTAGGCAACACCTACTAAAGGCTGTGGTACTTTCTAGTACCACCACAGGCTAGTGACCAAGCCTTTGACACATGGCCTTGCACATTTCGGATCCACATGACAACATCTCTACAACACCCATGTTGCTACAAGCACAAAAGAAAGCAGTGTGTGCACTGTATCTGTCCAATAATGGGGCTCTGTGAAATATGCATCATTGAATAAGTTAAAGGTATAGAAGTCATTTACACTCAAGAAAGGAATAGTCTTTAAAATAATCTTCAGCTACCAAAAAGAGTTTACCGGGTTTACTACAACACAAAATAAATTAAATGAATCTGTAGTTTTTAATCAACCATCCTAAGTCTTATAACCTGCCTAATCCTATTTCTCTCAATTTTCAAGTTGATCACGGGCCCACAGTAATTCCTTAACGTAGTCACAACTCTTCCGTGACTTTTTCTGGGGAGACATAGAGAAATGTCTATTCAACTATTTAGATAGTGTGCTATGTTTTAGGGAAGCATCATATAAAGTCAAGTTGTGTTCTGTGTTAGAGAAACCATTAAGGATTATCATCCACTCCAACTTCTTTCCCAATGCAACCAAAGCAGCCATTTACAGGCTGTTCTGTGTTTGCCACCATAAATTCATTTTTATATCATACACAGTGTCTTTCTTTCTTCCTCTCACCCTCTCTTTCCTTTCTTTCTTACATAAACCTGCATACATCTTTGCACATGTGCAAACACACACACTTCACAGATAAGATTTCAGTACATCTCTCTGCACATTTTTAGTCCTTGATTGCTAGTGGGAATTTGTATCTGGAGTCAGAACCATCCCCACGAATCTACAAGCAGCTTACAAGTTCTCCAAGTCAGCGACTATCAGATCTGTTGCAGAAATCCTAGCAGACAGACATGATTTCTGGAGGACTGCCAAGAGAGCTGGGAATCTGTTGTGAGTCAGCCAGACTGTTTCCACTGAGCACATCTGACTCCACTAACACTTCAGACCGTGTATCTCCCTCATCCAGGGCTTGTGACGTGCCAGCAGGAATAAACAGGACAGCATGGGCCCTGAGCCTGTGCCCAAGGGTTATGGTTTCTGAACAGAATCAAATCATAGGCTTTGACTTTTGTTCTTCCTGTGGGATAAAGATGCTCCAGGCTAAAGCAGCTGAAAAATGTGGAAATCATTAGCAGGCTAAATTACACACTATAACCAGAGTGTTAAGAAATATGAAATAAAATGATCATCATTTCTGACCCACATAGGTCCCTGAAGTGAGGAACTGGGCCAAGAGGACTCTTAGCATCTCCGATCCTAGTGTTTCATTCTGCATGCCAAAGGGGCCCATTTTAAGGTCATCCCCTTCGTTGTGGCCAAGCAAAAACTCTATTCTGACTTCTTCCTGCTTCCTGTTCTCTCCCAGAACACTACTCCCAGGCGTTGCTCTACCTTGGTCTCAGATTCCCTCTCTCTGACTTCAGGAGTAAAAATGACCTTGTAACCAAGATGCTTGGCAGGCCTCTCTGTCTTCTGCATGGGGAAAGAAGGGCTAAAGATGTCTGACTTTCAGTCTCTTCATCCCTACCTTGGTTCCCTTTACCCTTTTAACATCACTGGGATCTGTTACATGATACCAGTTTCCAATTAATTCATTAGCACAGAAATGAGGGTCGTAGTACAAAAATTAGGATTTATCTATCCACAGATCTCTAGAGGCAATCTACTCTTCTCCACAGGGTGTGCACCTGTACTTATTGCAGAGGAACTGGATGGGAATGACGTAAGCCACAGAAGTATCACTGTTATCCGGACTACCACATTCAAGCCATGGGTCATGCAATTCAATAAATATCTGCTGATGTATAAGGAATTAGTTTCCCCTCACCTGTCCCTTTTGAGTAACTGCAGTTGAATGTTCCAATCACCTGTGATGGAATTAAGCCTGAACAGATGTTAACATGAGAAAGTTGGGGCTTGGGCCCACAGTAATTCCTTAACGTAGTCACAACACAACTATTCTGTGACTTTTTCTAGGGAGACATAAAGAAATGTCTATTCAACCCAGACAGAGAAGGTACAGACAGAACAGGATCCAATCAAAGAGCATCTTGGTGAAACAACTGATTTATTGGGGCTCCTTATAGGAAGATGCAGGACTCATAAAATAGTGAGAAGTCTAAGCCCACAGTCAACTGTGGCTGCTCTGCTTCAAGGTACAATCACGTCTATCCAAAAGGAAACAGCAACACAACACCAGTGATTTTTAGAAATAAACTGGGAGACTCTTTTTAAGTAGTTGTATCCTGTAAACTCGTATGTTCTTAAGGTACTGCAGTCTCTTAAGATCATATAAATTCCTCTGAGTGTCTAATATCCATGTAGTACCAGGTATGACCCAAGGATCTCAGTGACGTGCGTGTAGGATGAACGTGTTCCATGGTTGCATGTTGGAGAGAGAGTTGTCATCCAGCCTGATTCCTGGCGTTATGAGCTGAAATGCTTTTCTTCATTTTGAACGTAGTGTTCTAGAAGAGTCTGCACAAAACTGGATGACAATCTGTGGGACTCAAGTGTGGCAATATTATCTCATAAAGCCACCTTTTTCTTTAATGTAATCCAGCCATCTCAAGCAAATCCAGTCCTTAAGTGATTTCTTGAACATAGAAATGTTCCCCTTGCAAGAAGAGAATAAAAACTAGAGAAGCTTTGTCAACTAAGGAAACAATGTGTTTCTCAAATGACATCAACTCTCTCGACACCTGTACCCTCCATGGGAAGTGGAAGAGGAGACTGTTTGTGTCAGGGTTGGGGAGAAGGTCAACCTCCTGCAAACAAGTTACCGAGGTATCCACCACACTTAAGCACCAGGAAACCTGTTTAAACCAGAAGTTACTTGAAGATAGCTCTAGACCTTGTCTCCTAATGTATCAGAAAGTGAAAAACAGTACTTCTTCCAGGCATACTCATGTCTTTAGGTCAAAGATCTCCATGTACTTCATTTGAAACTAAATCATATGTGAGGAAGAAGTTCTGTGAATCATTTGGCCAGATTTGACACGAAACGCTGCTCCAGGCGATCAGGAGTCCCAGTGTGAGAGCTCTTCTAGTGTCAACAATGTGGTAGTGTCCCCTATTCTATCAAGATTACTATGAAAGGTTGTCAGGGGGCTCTCATGGAGCATTTGCTTCATGCTGGGCTCACTGCTAATCCCTTTACATGTAAGGTGTCACCGAGTATTCACAGAGATGTTGGATCACAGATACTCTCCCTTTTTTCTTTCAGCTGTGGTAATGGCACTTAAACAGCATAAATGGTCAGCTAGTGTCTTAAGTGCAACAAGTAATTAGGTAAGAGAAGATTCAGTCGGCCTGATTCCAAAGTCTGCACGGCCTCTTAAAGCCATCTCCACCTTCTTTCCATAAACATGAATTAAGAATTGTGAGACAGAAAGGACCAAGACTGGCTTTCTTTGGTTTTTGTTTTGTACGGTCATTTTGACAACTGTGAGCGTGACCTAGCCCTGAGGAGTTCCAGCAGCAGCTCAGTTCCAGAATTCTACTTGTCTACAGATCACACAGGCTAGATATACCAGAGCAGGCAGCATTTATTTATACAGTAAGACAAGTTTTCTTTCCTTGACACTGTTCTAGAAGAAAATGAGGTAGGTGAGCAAGTTTTTCCCTTCTCTGAGCCTCACACATGAAAGATCCATGGGGCTTTGAATCACACAAAGAGCCACAGGACCCCAGGGGCCCAGCCTAAGCTATGGCTACAATTTCATTGAATTACCCCATCGCCATTGAGCAGCCTATGTGGTAATATTCATTCATGCAGTAGAGGAGGGGAAGCTCTGTGTTGTCTAATTCCACTTCTATGTCCACATGTGCCTATAAGTAAAACAAAGAGAAACAAAACAGAAAGACCATCCTTTGGTCATGCTGTCACATTGCAAGGATTCAACGGCACATGTGGCACTGGTGACCTGGCTGAAAGTGCAGATCTAGACAATTTCTAGAACACCCTTATCATACTTGGACAGTACTGTACCAGTGGGGAGGGACAGAGGGAGAAAGGAGTGGGAGAGGGAGGGAGGGAGAGAGAGAGCACAACCCTGCACATAATCTTGTTCATACAATTGCTTTTCCAAAGAGGGGTTATGTTCTTCACCTTTCATGTTAGTTGTAATGTTTGTTCCAATGAGTTACAGTGATCAGGGCTCATTTGATTATATGAAGAAAAATATCTAACTCCAAAATAGAGTATAAAATAAAGAATGTATTTGTTCCTAGAATAAAAAAAAAAATCTAAAAACAAAGCCCACTGGATCCAAGGTTCAAATCTATCATTAGAACTCAGCATTTCCACCTTTCAGCCCTGTTTCGTTTTGTATAGTTTCTTCTTAGGCAGCTTTGACCTTATCAGGGTAAAGAGGAGCCCAGGTATTATTTCATTATATTATATTAGGTTACACACGTGGCTTGCAATCAGATTTATATTGCCTTGACCATGAATTATATGATGGTCTTAATTAAATAATCGTATCCACCACAGGCTGTAGGACCGTGAAAGGTAGCCCGGTTCCTGCTTGAGCTAAGGCTAGACACCCTGGTGACCCTAAAGGGACCATAGGCGTTTCACTGTTCCAGGAGAACCAGGCTCCTGGCACAAGGCCAAGCCTTCCTGTGACCATCAGTCACATAAAGGGCAATGCCCCAAGCTCCTCCACAGGTAGAGGACATGACCTGTGGTCGTGTAGCCTCAAGACAGTTCTCCATTTTAATGAGGTACCTGAAGGCCTGGAGAACTTAGCCAATAAACTCTCCTTCCCAGGCACTCATCCCAACAAAAGGTATTTAACCTCAGGCCCGCCCTGAAAAGCAGGAACAGTTTTACACATCCACTTTCCACTGACAATAAATGCCTTATAACCATGGACTGCCTCTTTTCATCAGGATCTGCCATGGGGAGCCATGCAGCAGGCCTCCTTTGCCTACAGAGCCGCTGTCTAACCTCTAATCTCCCATAGAAGACCTCTGTGCTCCCAGCCACGGTCACCACCGCGACCAAACTCAAGCCAGCCACCTCTAAGACAAGAACTCTCCTGGCAGGATCCACCCAGAGCTCCCTCCTTTCCCTGCCCGCCCCGCCCCACACCCCAGTGCACAGGCCCCTACTCTGTTCTCAGCTCTTTCATGGCATCCAGTAGCGCCTGCCTGGGTACTTGAGAGCCTGAGAACCAGATTCCCCCCCCCCCCCCCCCCCCGGCCTCCTTGCAGCACCAGGGATTCTGAAACCAGCTCCAGCAGTCCCTGGCACCTTAGACTGTGTTTCCCTATCCCCAGAGCACTGTCCCTCCGGCAATGGCATGCGCTAAGTGTGGTCCATTTCCAGCATCCTGCCTTCCGGAGCCTCCAAGTCCTGTGGCAGTTCAGACACAGGACCCACAACTCTTCAAACCTACAACACGCTGCCTTTTACCTCTGTAATAAAAGATTTTCATAGCCTGTTGAAAAAGATAATATAAGCATCCCAACACACACACACACACACACACACACGCACGCACGCACGCACGCACGCACGCACGCACGCACACACGCACACACCCCTAATTCTGGGTATATAATTTTTGGCACTTTCTTAATCCTCTTTGCCTCCATTTTCAACTATATGTAAAGTTGCATTGTATGGATATGGCCATGTGCATGTGCTTGTGTGTGTGTGTGTGTGTGTGTGTGGTATATACATGTGTGTTCCCATGCATGTGTATGTGTAGAGGCCAGAGGTTAACATTGCATACCTTCCTCTATAGCTTTCCACCTTTTTTTTTTTTTTTTTTTGAGTTCAAGATCTCTTAGAGAACCTAGGATTGGGTAGACTTACTGCTCACCGGACCCCAGAATCCTTTTGCTACTGCCAATACTCCCACTTCCCGAACACTGGGGTTATAACATGAGCCATCATTCCTGACATTTTTATACTGGTTTTGGGCATCTGAACTCAGGACTTCATGATTTTAAAGCAAGCTAAGCCATCTCTCCAGACCCTTAGATTTTTCATCTTCAAATGATAACTCTGCCTGCCCGATTCTTCTTGAGGATAAATGGGACAACTCATCCATCAACAGGCCTTTTACAATGTAAAACGAACAGCATCCATACCATAAATGGCAGCTATTTATTTTTCCCACCAATAGCATTCTCAAAAACATGGCTGTACACGTTGTGAGAACACATTGCATTATAGGATTAGGAAATCAGGCAATCACTGTGTCCTGGTATGTCCAGGGAGGGACATCACAGACAATGCAGGACACAAACTGACTTTTTATGTAGGAACAGATAGGCAGAAGGAAGCCAGCATAAGCCACTGCAAGTGGAGGTAAGTGGCTCCCTATCTAAGAAATTCAGGGCACTGTATCGTCCAGCAGGTACATCACTGGGAAACAGATAGCCAGCAGAGAATATAGAGAGGTAATATTTTTTCACCTCTGTGAAAAAAAATGGAGAGGGAATGTGATTTAAAAAAAAAATTAATAAAAAAAAGAGCACAACGACATGGAACCAGAGAAGCCAGTCCTGTCTCAGCTGCATCCTAGTACCCCGAGTACCCCGAGCTCCCTGCACTGCTGGTGGCTGATGAGGATGAGTTCTTCCCCCAGGGCTGCAAGGGAGCAGACTGTATGGGAGGCCTGGCATCTCTTCCAAATGCCTCTTCTGTCCAGTGGGGGCAGGAGCCGCCTAACAGCTGCCGTGGTGCTTTGTAAACAAGTGGGGGACACACTTCTTTAACCTGGAATCCTACGGCTGAAAATATGTTTACCTCTCCAAGGATTTGGTTGGAAACGCTTCAAAGACTTTTTTTTTCCTTTTCCCAGAATGCTCAGGCTCTCTCCCTGAGAGCGGCGCTTTCCTTGAGTGAGAAGAACAATCTTTTCCGGCATCACAATAAATAGCTTTCTGACTTGGGCAGCAACACGGGAGCAGATTATCTCAGAGGTGGGTGAAACGCGGTTTAGCTCATGTGCAGAGTAAACATAAAGAAAAGAGCTCACATCTGTGGTGGGGTGGGCAGAGCGTGGAAGATAGGCAACTTTCCAGAGCGGGCTGCGGTGGCTGGATCTTTTCCAGAGACTGCTGCCAAGCTGGCCCCCAGGCAGCTGCAGCTTCAGGGGGTCTTATCACTCCTTCCTCAACTGCAGCCTCCTCGAGTGTGTGTGTGTGTGTGTGTGTGTGTGTGTGTGTGTGTGTGTGTGTGTGTGT
>JADRCD010223578.1:1054-14333 GCA_019843815.1 Montemys delectorum
ACAGTGATGAGCAGAGTGCAGGGGACTGCCTTCCACTACAGTGATGAGCAGAGTGCAGGGGACTGCCTTCCACTACAATGATAAGCAGAGTGCAGGGGACTGCCTTCCACTACAATGATGAGCAGAGTGCAGGGGACTGCCTTCCATTACAATGATGAGCAGGGTGCAGGGGACTGCCTTCCACTACAGTGAAGAGCAGAGTGCAGGGACTGCCTTCCACTACAGTGAAGAGCAGAGTGTAGGGACTGCCTTCCAAACATTGCCAGAATCTATCAACGGAAGCTCCTTTATGTTCTAACCCTTCCCCTCGCATGTCTGTAACACTCTGACCTCCATGTCCAGCTAGGCTGTCTAGAGGAGCCTTGCTTTGATTTTTTTTCTCTTCTTGTTGTCATGTAAAAATGTTGAACATAGGGGTTGGAGAGACGGCTTAGGTAAGAGCACTGACTGTGCTTCCGAAGGTCCTGAGTTCAAATAGCAGCAACCACATGGTGGCTCACAACCATCTGTAATGAGATCTGATGCCCTCCTCTAGTGCGTGTGAAGACGGCTACAGTGTACTTAGACATAATAATAAATAAATCTTTTAAAAAAAAAGTTGAACATCTTTTCTTTTTTTTGTTTGGTTTTTTGAGACAGGGTTTCTCTGAGTTGCCCTGGCTGTCCTGGAACTCACTCTGTAGACCAGGCTGGCTCCGAACTCAGAAATCCACCTGCCTCTGCCTCCCAAGCACTGGGATTAAAGGCGTGCACCACCACCGCCCAGCCTCTTTTCTTTTTTTTAAAAAAATTAAATATCTTGATTATAGGTATATGGGTATTTTACCTGCATATGTGCTTATTATGTGCATGCCTGGTGCCTAAGGAGGCCAGAAGAGATCAGATTCCCTGGAACTGGAGTTACAGATGGTTGTGAGCTACCGCATGGGTGCTGGAAAAGAGGAGCCGAGCCATCTCTCCAGCCTGGCATCTTCCTTTCTTCTTTCTTTCCTGCCTTCCTACCTTCCTTTTTATAGTTTTCCGAGGCAGAGCTGCTCTGTGTAGCCCTGGCTGTCCTAGAATTCACTCTTAGGCCAGGCTGGCCTCAGAGATCAGCCTGCCTCTGCCTCTGCCTCCTGAGTGCTTGAGTGCTGGGATTAAAGGCGTGCGCCACCACCACCCGGCTTGAAGTCTCTTTTCTAATATCCCAGCTCACTCTGCTCACCATCACTACTGACAACACTGGGGTGAGGCTCTGACCCTCAGTTTCTGTCCTGTTTTGTACACACTAGCTGTGATTTGGGCAAGTCATTTTCCTCCATAGCTAATGACTTTACTGTTGGTTAGGAGCGATAAAGTAGGAGTGTAATCAAAAGGGTTTCTAAACTCCCTTCCACTCCTGAAACTTTATGATGGCCAAGTTGTTTCCTTTTCTTTTTAATGATCCAATAGCTTCAGTCAATTACAATGTCTGCATCTTAGGGAGTCTTCGAGGAAGAAACTAGGGGCTGGAGAGCTGGCTCAGCAGTTAGGAGTGTGTACTGTTCCCCAGAGGACTCGGTTCAGTACCAAGGGACCAGATGCCCTCTTTTGACCTCTGTGGACCCACACACAGACACACAGACACACACCCCTTTCCTTACATGTGCCCCACATCTGTAATTTTTAAAGGCGGGTATTTCTGGAATTACTGGTTGGCGTGGCACACACAGTGCTGAGGCACCCCGGCATCTCCATCTTGTTTAGTGGAGGCAGGCCTTTGAATATGACATAACTCACCTGCTGTTAGGTTAGCTTACGTGGCAATGGTGATAGGCCAGTCATTCTCCTGACCTCTTTCTACAGGGATCTACTGTAGCAACTTTAGAAGAAGGGTATGGCCTGCCTGTGAGCTGCTGCATGGCTGGACTTGCAGTGGCCCAAGGAAAATCAACAGCCAGCAGGAGGAAGGTGACTCAGTCAGTCTCATATGGAAATGAACTGGATTTTGCTAACAACTGAAAACCTTGATTACAAGCCCCCGTAAGGTCTGAGCCGAGGGGCTGTGGAGGTGGCTCAATGATTAAGAGTACTAGTTGCTCTTCCAGAGGAATTAGTTCTAGGACCCAGGTTCGAATCCCAGAACCACACATGGCAGATCACAGAACAGAACAGTCTGTAACTTCAGTTCCAGGGGATCCACAACCTCTTCCGACCTTTGTAGGCATGTCGTGTGTAGACACACATGCAGGACATAGACGCAAACAAAATACTCAGATCATATAAAATAGAACAAATCTAAAAAGCCAACCAAAACTACACAAAAAAGATCTGAGCAGGGGCCCCAGAGGTGGCTCCCAGGCTCTCGACCTCCTCAGTCTGCAGCTACTAACAGTCTCTCAGCTGCAGAACTGGCCTTTACTGCTCAGCAGGAGGAAGCAAGTAGAGCCGCTGGTGGGCATAGTATTTATGACTGGGATTGTCCCAGGCTCTGCTGGTCACACTTTATTTATAGTTGCCCTCGATTTTTCCGCTGTGCTTTATACCTTTGCGCAGCTACAGCACCTTGCTGCTCAAATGAGATTTGGGAGAGGCACTAGCCAAGGTCTAATTAAGTTTTAAATTTTCTAATAAGGAAATAAAAGCCGCCACTTTTTCTTTTGGGAACCTGACAACTTTTCTCTTACTTTAAATCCGTCTGATAATTATAAATTAGTCCAGTTTCACGTGGATTTGCACATAAGTCTGGGCTGTAACATGATGGTTAATCTTTACTGTCATCCCCACTGGAGTTATGGTCTCTAGGAGACACACCTCTGTGTGTCCTGTGGGCATGTCTGTGAGAAGCTTTAACTGAGGCTGAAGACCAGTTCTGAAGGTGAGTGCCACCATCCAATAGGCTGGGCCAAAATAAAAGTCACAGAGGAGCAGTGTTCTCTCTCTGATGCCTGACTGTAGACCGATGCGGCCCCTCCCACTGCCATAGCTAGAGCTCTTCGGCCCCTCCCACTGCCACAGCTAGAGCTCCGAGGCTCCTCCCACTGCCACAGCTAGAGCCTCTCGGCCCCTCCTACTGCCACAGCTAGAGCCTCTCGGCCCCTCCCACTGCCACACTAGAGCCCTTCAGCCCCTCCCACTACTACAGTTAGAGCTCTGAGGCTCCTCCCACTGCCACAGCTAGAGCTCCGAGGCTCCTCCCACTGCCACAGCTAGAGCTAAAAGGCTCCTCCTACTGCCACAGTTAGAGCTCCGAGGCTCCTCCCACTGCCACAGCTAGAGCTCCGAGGCCCCTCCCACTGTCACTGCTGGAGCACCCCCCCACACACCTTGCTGTGATGCGCTGTATCCTCTCAAAGCTGTATCCTCTCAAACTGCGAGCCAAAACTAAACAAATGGCAGCTCCAGTGACCCCTTCTTTCTTTAAGTTGCTTTCCTCAGGTACTTTGTTACAGCAAAGAGAAAAGTAACCAATATGGAGTCACACCTCGAGCTCAGTGCTCTCTTCCTGACTGCAGACAGGACCGAAGCAGGTGGCTTACCCTCTTGTCACCTGGAAGTCCTGCTATGATGAGCTGCACCTTTGAACGGCGAGTTGAAATACACCTTCCTTCAGCTGCTTTTGTCAGGGCACTGTGTCACAGGAGGACATAGTATAGAGCACTCTGCTGGCTCTCCCAGGGCCTGCCCACGTCCAGAATAAAATCTCTCACGTGTTACGTCCATCATAACTGAACTTCTAGTGCATGCAAGGAGTTGTCTAGGTCTTAAGCAGGTCATAAAGAGGTAGAAAACATGGCTCATGTTTAGATAATGATGAAACACTGAAAAGCTTCAGTCTTTAATAATTAAACATTTAGAACATCCAAGCTAATAAGAATGTAAAAAATTAACCATGGCAGCCAGAGAGATAGTTCAGTGGTTAAGAGCACTTGCTGCTCTTCTAGAGTACCAGGGTTTGGTTGCCAGCATCCACATGGTAGCTCACAATCATCTAATTCCAGTTCCAGAGGCTCGGACATCCCCTTCTGTCCTCTGATGGTACTGCATGCACACAGTGCATAGATGCGCACAGTGCATAGATGTACACAATGCATAGATGTACACAGTGCATAGATGTGCACAGTGCATAGATGCACACAGTGCATAGATGTACACAGTGCATAGATGTACATACATGCAAAACATCCATAAAAACAAACAAACAAATGCACTAAAGAAGCAGGGATAGATCTATTTACTCAAAGAACAAAAGCAGCCGGGCAGTGGTGGTGCACGCCTTTAATCCCAGCACTTGGGAGGCAGAGGCAGGCGGATTTCTGAGTTTGAGGCCAGCCTGGTCTACAGAGTGAGTTCCAGGACAGCCAGGGCTACACAGAGAAACCCTGTCTTGAAAAAAAAAAACAAAAAACAAAAACAAACAAACAAAAAACAAAAGCAGACCTCGACTACTCCTATGGTGGTCTTTTAAGATTTTTTTTAAACTTTTTTTCATTTTTGCGGCTGAAGGCCAAACCCAGGGTTTCCTGCACATTGGTAGTGGTCTACCAGTGAATTACATCCCTGGCGTTTAAGGACCAGCTTCTTTAAGGAGCTGTCACAGTAGGGTGGGGTCTTTCTCATTAAGTGTGAAGACAAGCTCAGGGCCAGATGAAGTTACGCTGGGGCTAGCATGCCCTAGCACTATCGTCTCTTGCCATTTACCCAGAGCCCTGGGACAAGCTCTGTGACATCACTATCCCAAACCAGGAACCTAAAGTTTTAAGAATGTAGATGATTTGTTCAGCATCACTAGAAGGCCCCCTATTCTCAGTGATGATGGGGAACAAACCCAGGGACTAATGAGACTCTAATTATCATGCTAAGTCCCTATTTCTACTAATGAGGAGCAAGAATTCAGCCTCAGGTTTGCACAGCAAAGCAGAATTTATGCTTAGCGTGATGTTTTGATACAGGCATGTTTCAGCGTGTTAGACAGAAGAGCAGCACCCACAAATGTAAGGAGGCATACTGCGCTCCTCCGTTGCAACGGAGATTACCGCATCTAATGCTAACTAACTTCCCGAGATGGTTTCCACTGGGGCTCTGGTACCTGAAAACCCTTTACCCTTCTGGCAGAAACAAGACATGCTTTGAGATTTAGAGGCCATAGCTCATTCTTAAGTTCCAGCTTGAATCCAACTATTCCATCACAGGAAGGTGCTAGGGAGAGTCATGTTCAATTTCCCATTACCGTCTTCAACAGATTGCTTACATAACTCAGGCAGCCCGTCAGAGGCAATACCCTTAATTTTATGTGTATGAATGCACAAGAACAGCTAGTTGTATTTATGTATTAAATGAGAGATGACCTACAGAGGAAATACAGTCTTTCCTGGAGATCATGTCTTCAGAAACCACCAGGGACACTTCATTCTTTTTTTTTTTTGTTTGTTTATTTTATGTATATGAGTACACTGTAGCTATACAGATGGTTGTGAGCCATCATGTGATTACTGGGAATTGAACTCAGGACCTCTGCTTGCTCCAGCCCAAAGATTGATTTATTGTTATACATAAGTATACTGTAGCTGTCTTCAGACACACCAGAAGAGGGCATCAGATCTCATTATGGATGGTTATGAGCCACCATGTGGTTGCTGGGAAATGAACTCAAGACTTTTGGAAGAGCAATCTGTGCTCTTAACCATTGAGCCATTTCTCCAGCCCCAGAGACACTTCATTCTTATCTGAGTTGTTACCATGTGGTCCATACAAACAACCACCACCACCGCCAGTGCCTCAACGAAACTTCCAGTATTAGGACAGGATCACGTCCTCTGATGGTGTGTCTGTCCACCAGTCTGTACCTGCTGCCAGTAAGGACCCCTTGAACTGCTTAGGTGAGCTTTAATCTGTAAGGTGCTGAAGGTACTCAGGAGCAGACCAGGGCTGGGAACAGTACCCTCCTTTGGGGGATTAGTGACAAACATTAGCATCTTAAGAGCCAGCCCAGCTGGCGCTTGGGGAGAAGCTAGGTGCGACTCTTATTTAGACCATGGGGCATTTTTGTTTGTAGACTTAGGGAGGACTCATTACCATATCGAACACTGCTTGGGAAACTCCAATCAATTATGTTTCAGAGTCTAAACTAGCCAAGGAAGAAACGGTGCCAGGGCCTTGGGGAGATGCCAGTTTCTGAAGGTGTTGACCTTTCCAAAACAGAGAGAGAGAGAGAGAGAGACAGACAGACAGAGAGAGAGAGACAGACAGACAGACAGACAGACAGACAGCTGGGATTGATAGCAACTAGGAAGGAGAAGAGGTTGGGCAGAGCGTGTCCTTTGACCCTGCTTGGCTCCCTCCACGCCCACAGCATGTGTCAGGCAGGGCTCCACTCTTGTCTCCATGCAGGTGACCACACTGACTGGAACCTTGTTTAGTCATCCTGCCCCCACTCCTGTGAGCTTCTTGAGGCTGGAAGCCCACGCCCAGCACAGTGACTGTGCTACCGACAGAACAGACAAACTCGGCGCAGCACCACACTGTGTTCACACTGCCAGCTTTATAACTCGACCTTTAGCACAGGGTGCACAGGGTGACAGGGTGATGTGCAGCTTTGTCCTCATGGCGCCCTGTGAGTTATATATCTTTATTCTTATCTTAAACACACAGAAAGAGCCCAATGCTACCCAGCTAGTGAGTGACAGGAGTTGAGACAAACTCAGACAGTATGACATCAGTGCCTGTGTTCTTGGGAGCAAGGGTCTCCTGTAGCCCAGGATGGCTTCAAATTAATTATGTAGCCAAAGCTGACCTTGAAATTGTGATCCTGCCTGTATTCCCAAATGCTGGGATAACACTCAGGGGTCTCACCATGGGGTGCTGGGGACCAAACTCAGAGCTTTGTGCATGGTAGGCAAGTACATCCCAGCTTAGAGCTGTGTTCTTAAACTCCACACCATTCTTCCTTCTTTTCTGGGGTTCATCTCAGTACTAAAATTTACACAGTTCTGTGGTGAGAGGAGGTTAGGCCTGTAAGGCAGGCAGACCTACTCTGTCTATGGAGAGGGGAAGAAAGGCCTATAATTCATGTAGACTTAATGCTCTAAATTGGAGAATACAAAGAGTTTAGCCGGGCAGGCAGGCAGTCCACACAGAGATTTGCAAACCCTCACACACACTCAGGGAGAGCTGCTACAATAGACAAGATCATGGCGGGACACAGGCAGACAGGTATTGCGTGTGTAGTTATAATGGAGGATCCTCAGATAACATCCTGGATTTCCAGCTGGGCTCTAAGACCTCAGAAGACTAAGAAGGTGAAGACACTCGGAGCTTCAGAGGGGATAGCCATAGAGAGACAGGACAGAGATAGGAGCTATGTACTCAAGGCCAAGGAGCACCTCCAGCCTTCAGAACATGGGAGAGGGAAGGGAGGGTGTATGTCTAGAGACTCTGGAGGGAGCATGGCCTGCGGACTACTTAAGTTCGTGCATGATGACTTTAAAACTCAACTGTGAGAGAACACATTTCTGTTGCTTTAAATCAAGTTTGTGGCATTTTTTTTTCCTTCTGTGACAGGGTGTCTCTGTGTAGCCCTGGTTGCCCAGAAAAATCACTCTGTAGACCAGGCTGGCCTCGAACTCAGAGATCCATCTACTTCAGCCTCCCCAGTGCTGCCTGGGAGACAAAGGCATGTGGTTCCTTCTGTTACTTAGCATGAAACTAGGCCCTGTCTATTTCTTTGATATCTATCCATAAACGTTCAGGGGGTCTGGTGTAAGACAAGGAAAGCAAACCAAGACGCCAACTTGAATGACCGGGCACCACAAACCCGAGAGCTAAGTGCCTGGTGTGAGGCCCAGAGGCCTGCCATCTTACTCAGGAAATGGTCCAAAGTCATTTTTTTAATGGCTAAGTTGCACGTCTCCTTGTTAGCGCCACCCTGAATCGCTTGGTTTTGTACAGCCTATAATTTACACACAGATAGTGATTCATCCCGTATGGTTCTCTCTGATGGCTCTGTTGGCTTTAGTGGAGGGGGAAAACTCTCAGAGGTGGTTATTATTTCTATTTTTGTAACTTGTGACTTTGAATCTTACGTTTTTTGGATTTGCACACGCTATCTGAGCCTGCCTCAGGAGACAGCAACGCAGCGAGGGCTATTCTGGAGGAAGGGCTTGGTAATCCCTCCCCATGACACCCACACCACGGCTCCCCAAAAGGAGTCTACAGAGATGAGAGGAGGTGTTATCGCAAGCAAACAAATGCTATTTTAAAAAGCTATATGGATGGCTCAAAATAAAAGGCATCCAGATCGGAAAGGGGAAAGTATCATGAATTCTGGTTACAAGTAGAGTGATCTCTTATTTTTCTAGCTTTATCGACTATAATATAGCTGTTGGCTATAAAATAGCTATTGTGATGGTTTGTATACGCTCGGCCCAAGGAGTGGCACTATTAGAGGGTGTGGCCCTGTTGGAGTAGGTGTGTCACTGTGGGTGTGGGCTATAAGACCCTCATCCTAGCTGCCTGGAAGTCAGTATTCTGCTAGCAGCCTTCAGATGAAGATGTAGAACTCTCAGCTCTTCCCGCACCATGCTTGCCTGGATGCTCCCATGATCCAGCCTTGATGATCATGGACTGAACCTCTGAACCTGTAAGCCAGCCCCAATGACATGTTGTCCTTATAAGAGTTGCCTTGGTCATGGTGTCTGTTCACAGCAGTCAGACCCTAACTAAGACAGCTATTTATGTGTATAAATTGTGATTTAAGGGCTTCAACAAGATGTGCTGATATGTGATATACTGTGAAGTATTACTGCACCTAGTGTAATTAAGTGCCTCTTTGTCTTTCTTCTTTTCATTTGATACAGGGGCTTGGTATATAGCTCAGGCTGGTCTTGAATTCATAATCCTCCTGCCTCAGTCTACTGAATACTACTTACAGGTATGAGCCACTATGCCAACCTTCTAAATCACCATCTCCTCTCTTTGCACAGTTGCATGTGTGTGGGCATGCATATGTGTTATCAGCATTAAGCATCTCTCTTAGCAAATCCAAGCATACGATATGGTATTAATGACCACAGTCACCGTGCAGCGATCAGCTCTCTAGGTGAACCCTCATCCTGTGTAACTCAGACTTTGAGCCCTCCGACCTGTCTCCCCATCTACCTCACTCTTTGACCCTGTGGCAACAGCCAGTCTACTTGATTTCTAGAGCTTGGTTCATTTTTAGATTTCACATGTAAGCTAGAGCCATGAACTCACGTAAGAAAATAACTGACAGAATCTCCTGAAAAGTGCTGAACAAGCAAGTCTGCGCCTCTAAAACCGCAGTCGTTTGCTTTGGGCAGATCTGAGAGGAGGCATCACAGCGCCCATAGTGCCTTCTCAAACAGCCTAAACGCATCGGGAGTTTATCACATCACAAACGGCGATAAAAGAAGTTCTTGAGCTCAGATGAATATCTGGGTATTCAGGGACAGGAAAAACACCTGAAATGGTGAATGCAAGGACAGATTTAAAGACTCTTTTGTCCTTCTCAAATCTTAAAAAATATAATGGTTGGGGCTGGTGAGATGGCTCAGTGGTTAAGTGCACCGACTGCTCTTCTAGAGGTCATGAGTTCAAATCCCAGCAACCACATGGTGGCTCACAACCATCCGGAATGTGATCTGATGCCCTCTCCTGGCGTGTCTGAGGACAGCTACAGTGTACTTACATATAATAATAAGTAAATCTTAAAAAAATATATATAATGGTTGACGGCAAAGATGCTGACCAGACCATTTCTTCATCAAAGACCCCAAGGCCAAGTGCTCCTGGCTTCTCCTTACACATGCCCTGACTCCAATGGCTCAGAAAGAGGTTCTGCAGCTCTGTCTTGCTTTCTCTGCCCTGTCTGCAGCACAGTCAAATGTATATGCTGAGCTTGGCATCTCTGTGTGACAAGAGAACAAACCGTGCACGGGGGTGGGGGTGTGGGTGTGGGTGGGGCAGGGAGTGTTGCTGCACATCTTCAATCCCAGCACTTGGGAGGGAGGCAGAGGCAGAGGCAGGCAGATCTCTGAGTCTGAGGTCAGCTTGGTCTACAGATCGGATTCCAGAGCAGCCAGGGCTACACACAGAAACACGGTCTCAAAACAAAACAAACAAACAAAAAGCAAGAAAACCTGACATTTTAAGTTGAGGCACTCAGATAACAGATTAATGCATACGATTTCAAGAAAGAAGCTTCCAGGTTTCAGTACCTTTATCGAGAGACGCTCCAGCCATGTGGTAAAAGCTTAATGCAGTGTCCACGTCATTAATGTTCTTCAGGAAAGTGAAGAAGTTCTCTACCTCCTGGAAAGTTAGGCCCTGAAAGAGAAGCAACAGCAAGATAAAGCAGAGCTCGTGGCAAACAGAGCAAAGCCAGCAGGAAGCACACTTCCATCTTACAGACGCTGAGCCACGGACGGCAAGTGTGCACACCACAGGCCAAAACTCTAGAGCAGTGGTTCTGACGCAATGACCCCTTAACACAGGGTTGTGGCGACCCCCCCAGCCATTGAATTATTTTCTTTGCTGACTCATCACTGCAATTGTGCTACTGTTGTGAACTGTGATACAAATGTGTGTTTTCTGACAGTCTTAGGTGACCCCTGTGACAGGGTTCTTCAACTCCCAAAGGGTCACTCACATCCCACAGGCTGAGCACCACCCTGAGGAGAGTAACATGCTAGCTGCTTCCCCCCTCACATGTAGAACCTGACACAGAGCTGCTTGTAGTGATGAACTGCTTACCTGTGCTTTCCGATCAGCCACACTGTCTACTTTGCTTCCTACGTGGGTTGTGGCTACTTTTCCTGTTACACGTCTTAGCTGAGTCAGGACTTCCAAGTGACGGTTTGCTCACAGAATCACCACAGGCAGGGACATATGAGGGAGAACCCCAGTACTGAGAAGGAAAGCTATTCATGAACTTCATTTAAGAGTTCCAGATGAAGCTGGGCAGTGGTGGCGCATGCCTTTAATCCCGGCACTTGGGAGACGGAGGCAGGCGGATTTCTGAGCTAGAGGCCAGCCTGGTCTACTGAGTGAGTTCCAGGACAGCCAGGGCTACACAGAGAAACCCTGTCCGAAAAACCAAAAAAAAAAAAAAAAAAAAAAAAGCATAAACTACAAACATGCAAAATTAAGAAGCTGCTATTAAATTAGTGCCCACAGGCTCTCCCCTTGGGTCAGGGATCAGCATCCTCTTACATCCCTCCCGACTGCATGCCCTTTCCCAGTCTTGAGCTCCCATCACTCATATCCCCTGGAGTGGCCACTGTGTGACTTTTAGGGAATTTCTTTCCATTAAAAAACAAAACCAAACCAACCAACCAAACAAAAAACAACAACAAAAACCCAGTGCTGGTGCCTTAAACAGAAAGTTCCCTTGGACTATTTTTTTTTTTTTTGGTTTTTCGACACAGGGTTTCTCTGTGTAGTCCTGGCTGTCCTGGAACTCTCTCTGTAGACCAGGCTGGCCTCGAACTCAGAAATCCACCTGCCTCTGCCTCCCAAGTGCTGGGATTAAGAGTGGGCGCCACCAACACCCGGCCCTTAGACTATTTTTGAACTTTCTGAGTGGAATTAAGTAGTATGTGTTCTGCAGTGTGTGTTTTCTTCTAAGATCTGTTCCAGGCTTTTGTTTATCTACGGTTTATTTTTACTGTATAAAGTATTAAATCAGTTAACATTATCACATCTGTTTTTCTTTGTTAAAAGGACACCCTATGCACTTGTAATTCATTAGCTCGTGCACATGTCTGGGGCAGGTCAGAGGCCAGAGGACAACCTTGTGGAGCCCATTCTTGTCTTCCACCTTTGTGTGGGATCCTAGGATCAAACTCAGGTCACCAGGTAAGGTAGTAAGGGCATTCACTCACTGGGCCATGTCATTGGCCCTTGCAAACTGTCTTCCGGTTTCAGAAAGGGGTGCTCTGCAGGACCGTAGAGTTGTGAACAAAAGCTACCTGTAGGCAAGCACTCAGTTAAACGCTTACGGAGCACCTACCTCTGCGTACCAAGAGGCATAACTTTTGTAGACCCTCGTTCCAGGCCATTTTCTTGTCCTTGACTTGGGCTGCCCAGAGCTGGGGCTTACCGCTCCTACAGTGCGGTGCGACAGGGTGCTGGGTGATGTGAGCACTTGCCTAAGCATCCACGTGGTAGGTGAGTCTAGCACTGGATTAGAAGCCCGGGTTCCACGGTATCACTGTATCTGTACTGGATGTACCCTGTTATCACCTTCCTTCTTCCGTCAAAAGACCAGTGAGGAAGAGAGCAACCCAAGTGTCCACCGAGGCATGAACTGGTGACCGAGACAAAGAAAGCTGTTCCGCCTCACCCCCTTTCTACAGGCTGTGATGGTGCACGTCTATAGACCTTACACTTGGGAGGCTGAGGCCGGAGAGTTTTGAATTTGATGCTTGCCTGGGATACATGGTGAGACCTTGTTTAGAAAACAAAAAAACAACGAAAAAAATAAGGGGTGTGGGTGGGGGGGGAGGTTTTTTTTTTTAAATTGTATTTACATGAGCTTCTTGGGTTAGTCAAATGTATAGAGTCAAATGTAGGAAGGTTGTTGCCACAGGGAATGGGGAGTTGTTGTTGTTTAACTGGTAACAGTTGGGGAAGGGGAACAGAGTTCTGGAGACAGAGGTGATGGGTGCCCAACAATGGGGATGCACATAAAACCACGGAATTACATAATTAAAAATAGTTAAGATGGTAACTTCAGTGTATATTGGGATACATACACGAAATGCACTAAAGCTTTATAAAAATTAACAAATGGATTCCTCTGGGGGAGAGGAGACAGGGGACAGAATTCTTACTCTTTTTCCTTTTCAAAAAAAAAAAAAAAATATTACAAGGCTGGAGAGAAGGCTCAGTATCAGTACTTAAGAGCACTGGCTGCGTTTGCCAAGGCCTGAGGTTCTGCTCCCAGCACCCACACAGTGGCTTACAGCTGTCTGTAACTCCAGTCCTAGGGGGCCTGATGCTTTCTCTGGCCTCCTCAGACAACAGGCACACAAATGGTGCAGGAAGTCGGCATGCAGGCAAAATGAGCATGCATAGAAAATAAAAATAAGTAAGACCTTAAAATACAACTTTAGGCAGGGTGTGGTGGCCCATGCCTTTAATCTCAGCACTTGGGAGGCTCTGAGGCAGGTGGCTCTCTGTGAGTTCTAGGCCAGCCAGGGCTGCACAGTGTGACCCAGTGTCATAAAAGCCTCCAAAGTTTGTGCATTAATTATTTTGTGTATGCGCATGTGTCACAGTTTGTGTGTGTGTGTGTGTGTGT
>JADRCD010223579.1:23256-35357 GCA_019843815.1 Montemys delectorum
ATGCCTTTGAAGTAATATGGAGATAAAAATCCAGACAGCACAGAAACCTGTCTACTGGTCAAGCTTTCTATCAGTTGTATGCTGCTAATAGAAAAGATGTTGCTGTTTCCTCTGGTCACAGAAGAGACAAGTGAAGAATTCATTGGTGAGCTTGTAAGTATTGTTTCTTACAGTACCTAACTGTGAAATATAGAGAAGTCCTTGCCAGAGTACTGCTTCAAGACAGCAAGAATTCTTATATGAATCAAAAGACTAGAAAAAAAACTTTTGAAAAAAGAGGAGGTAGGAGAGACAGGGATCAGCAAAGTGCCTATGTGTGATGCTGTGTGACATGATTCTACAGTATTTTATTGAATGGAATTTATGGAACTTATGGAAAGAGGGATATTTTTACTAGAGTCCAAGTGTATATTCTTAATGAATAATCACTATCTAATTGAGAGCAGTTCATTCCAGGTTTTACTAAAAGACATAAAACCATCATTGTGATGATCCAACCTGTGGAATTATAGACAGAATAAAGCTATTAGCTAATGCAAAGACTGAACTCTAGAACAAAGGATTTTGAACAGAATACGATGCATCAAATACTTTATAGAGTGTGTAGATGAATAATCAATACATCCTAATTTTGAGAAATTTGTGATCTAGGCATAACTTGCTTTTTTTTTCTTGTTAAGTCTAGATGTTCAATAGATATATTTAAATATATCCATCTGTAAAATCTAAAACTGTCACTAAAACTCCAGGTGTAAGAGAACACCACTAGCAATATGATAATGATCATTAATACTGTCATAGTCTATGGTGGTTTGAATAAGAATGCTCCCACAGGCTCATATATTTGCATGCTTGGTTCTCAGTTGTTAGAACCATTAGGAAAGGATTAGGAAGTGTGTCTTTGTTGGAGGAAGTGTGTCACTAGGGGTTGAACATTCAGGTTTCAAAAGTCTGAACCATTTCCAGTTACCCTCTGCCCCTGTCTAGTGGTTATATCTCAAGATAAGAACTCTCAGCTACCGCTCCAGCATTATGTCTGCCAGCCTACTACCATGTTCCCCACCATGAGGGTCATGGACTTACACTCCTAGACTGTAAGCCCCAATAAACTTTCTCTTCTATAAGTTGCTTGGCCATGGAGTCTCGTGGTATAAAAGTAAATAAGACATAATCTATCTTTTTTTAAAAAGATTTATTTATTTATTATATATAAGTACACTGTAGCTGTCTTCAGGGCATCAGATCTCATTACAGATGGTTGTGAGCCACTATGTGGTTGCTGGGATTTGAACTCAGGACCTTCAGAAGAGCAGTCAGTGCTCTTAACCACTGAGCCATCTCTCCAGCCCCAACATAGTCTATCTTTAATTAAGTCTTTGCAATGTTTTAAATTCAACATTTGTTAAATGTACTTTAATTATTTCTTTTTTAGATAGGGAAACCCAAATCACTTTATTGCATTTACTTTAGCTTCTATTTTTTTCAAATTTATAATTCTCTTAGATTATCTTATTATTCATGTATCTAGTATTACTGATTGATACTGAGTCCTGAGTACTGAACTAGATATTGAGAAACAGAAATAAACAAGACAAGTTTCCATCTCATGGACTTGGCTCCCTAAGCCTATGTTAATCAATGGCCTTCCTGAATCATTATCATAGCTTCTACACAGGTCTGGAATAGGGGACACCATCCTCTGTGACTCGTTTTAGTGGGGCCATTGCTACTCCATCACAGGCCAAGATTCGTGTCTTACAATAGAAAGGAGAAACTCACTTAGTCACTATGACTGGCTTTAGGATAGTGAAATCCAAGAAGAATAAAGCAGGCTTTCAGGATAGGGCGAAGGTTAGACATTGGAAACGAAAGACTGGACTATTTGATAGATTGCCTGCTAGTTCTAAAGGCTACGGGTCGAAGAACTGGTTCATGCTCTCTTCTTTAACCCTAACTGATTCTTGGGTCCATAGTCACTGTGAACCTAGTGCAATGGAGAGTAAATGTTATAAACGTCAGAGTAAGCCAGGGTAGGACACTATGTACAATGGATTTAGCTGTGTGACAAATAATCCTAGGCCAGCAACCAATGGCTCCAGAGGAAGTAGCAATACATTGGAAACAGGAATTGTAAAAGATCAATCCAAAACATTATATACAATGATTCACAGTTTATAGGTCATGACACAAAAAGGACCAAGAAGACCCGAGATACAGAAAACAGCTTCTTCTGAGAGGGACTTGCCAGTTTCCTCTCAACAAGGATGAATGGTACACTTGTAGCTCTGAGATAAGATTAGCACCAGCTCAGAGGTGTGCAGGGGAAAGGCCTGCTGATACTCTGTAAAGACAAATGCAAGGCAGCAGCAGGAAGGCCTGGTGGTGCAGATTCCCAGTGAGGAAGGTGTCCTGCCTGATCCTGCTTCTTTTACTGATGTGAAGAAATTGGCGAGCAAATAATGGAACCTTGAAGTATAAAGGAGCCTTGGATGGCTACGTAGTTCACTAGCGCCTTTCAAACTGTAAGCCCATTTACCAATTTGACTTTCTTTTAATAAGTCGACTACAGCGTCATCCCTGCTCCTGAAAACCCCTGGAGTAAGAATGGAATCATCAGAAACGTACAGAAGACATTTAGTGAGCTTTTCTTGTAAGCCACGTTTCTCATCACTACTCCCTTAATGTCACAAGTTAGCAGTCCCAAAGCAAAGAACATTGTTCCTGGCAGACAAACACTCACAGATTGTCAGTGTCCACTGAAGCAAGGGCGTTGTAACACTAATTGTTTCCTACTCTGAGAGACGTTAGAGTGGCCAAGAAGCTAGAGAAATGGGAATCCTCTTCAGCAGATATAACATTTCCAAATTAATAGTGAAGTCTACCCATCAGCCTTTGCGATGGCAAAGAAGATTTAAAGTGAAGAGAGGTCTGGGTAGACTCTGCATCCTGGGGATGGATTTGCTAAGTCAGCACATAGGATCCAGGAGGCTAATAGAAACCAGGTGTGGGGGGAAGGGAAGAATTTTCTTTTCTTTTCTTTTTTAAACATTCACTCCAGCTCAAAGGTTTATTTATTATTATATGTACACTATACACTGTAACTGTCTTTAGACACACCAGAAGAGGGCGTCAGATCTCATTATGGATGGTTGTGAGCCATCATGTGGTTGCTAGGACTTGAACTCAGGTCCTTCAGAAGAGTAGTCAGTGCTCTTAACTGCTGAGCCATCTCTCCAGCCTCAGGGAAGGATTTCTAATAGCAGCATTCAGTTCAAGTCCATGTCCCTACCCTCTACTGGAAGCCAGAATTCTATCAGCCTTAGCTAGTGGACTTTGGCCATGAATCCTCTAAACCTAATTGAGTAGAATAGATGAGCTAAGGATCATTACTTATTGGAAACAGCCATAGTCGGAACACACAAAGAAATCCAAATGAGATCTATACCTGAACACGAGCAACAGTTAGGGCAGACATGATTGAGTATGAATAAGGCAAAGGAATGCACAGCATTATTGAACATCTACCACAAGACAGGCACGGAACTATGAGATACATGGTGTTCACCTCACTTAACCCTTAAAACTCTGTTAAGTAGCTTCTTCTTTGGCAAATAATACATGTGTCAAAGAAGTCAAGTAGATCTAGGTGTCAAAAAATTCTATTGTTCAAGTTCATAGAAAATGAAATGGAATCTCCTCTGTGGCCCCGACTATATTATGTCTAGACTCCTGAATGCATCCTGTTTGCTTCAGTCTCTGTAGCTTGAACTTCTATTCCTTCCCAACAACAGCAGCATTCCACATGTACCACAGACTCTACTCAGTTCAGTCCTACATGTTCTTTGCATCAGGGTTCACTCTCACTTCCTCAAGGAATCCTTCCTGTCCCACCCACCTTCTTATGCCCCAGTTTCAGTTAGTTGCTCTCTGACGTGCTTCCATTTCCCCATCACAGCATCTGTTATCTTACAGAAACTGTCTATGTACTAGATGCTCTCCCTTGGCTACAGTCTCCATGAACCCAGCACCAACAACTTCATTTTAACTTCATTTTAAGCAAGTATGAGAGTAATTGGTTTGCAGCAGAATTCCATAAAAGGTTTTGTGTTGACTGAGACTCAGTGTTTATAATTTAGGGGTAAAGTAAGAAATAAGCCATAAGGTATAATTATTGGGGCTAGCTCCCAGATGGCTGGCAGGAGCTGGGCCATCTTATTCCTGTTTCTTCTGAAGCAAAGAAAGACTTTGGAGAAAATAAGAGCCTCACGTTTGCACAGCTGTGATGGTTTGAGTCCATAAGCCTGGGCTACCCAAAACCCAGAAAGATACATGTACCGCAACTAATGCTAGTATCAAGACCAAATTTCAGAACTGCCTCCCTTGGATGCCATAAGGAAAACTTGTACCAGAACCATCCACTGTGTACTATAAAATCAGGTCTGAAACCTCAGCTTCTTGTTATTTTACTGATCATAACCTCTTCTACCCTTGTTATAAGTGATGCCACCCAAAGCCCTCCCTCCAGCATTGCTTCAGCCTTGCCACTCTACTGCGCGCTCCCGATTTAATTTATCCTTTCTGAGCGGCCTCTCTCCTTGATTCCTAAACGTTCACTGTTACCCAGGCTATCCTACCGCTCCCCCCCCCCCCCAATTCCCAAGGCCTACACCTTCTCCTTCCATCGAAGTAGCTATTAGTTTGGCTTCACAAAATTCAGATGCTATGCCTCAGGCTAGCTCTTCAGCAGAGGTTTCAGAGCCCCCTACTGGGACAAGCTCAGATCCCCGGCATGCCTCTTAAGTAATAACATATCTTGTAAGACAAAGAGTTATATGAGAAAGTGAAGGAAGTTTTAGCATTGGTGCAATCTGAGAAGAGTAAAAATCTCTAACTATGCGCTCACCAACAGGCGTATTCTGAGAACCCACTGGGTGTAAGTAGATTGGTCCATCTAAAAATTATAAAGAAGAAAAAGTAACAAGAAGCCAGCTGTGTTGAGCCACATCTATAAGTCCATCTGCTGAAGAGTCTGAGGAAGAGGATTTAAGTTTGTGGTCAGCCTGAGTAACTAACACAGACTCTGTCTCAAAAGAAAAGAGTAACAAGAAAGATTGGCAGTTCTTAAAACTGAGCAATTGTAAGATCCTAGTAAACAGGGACATCTCAGAAAAACACTGGGACAGGCCAGGAATTTCCTTACTAAGATAAGTTCAGGAACTTTGGGAAGATAGTAGAAGGAAGGAAGGAAGGGAAAGGCTGATTAACATTCCTCAGATCACAGGGTGAGAAACAGCCTGCGGGTGCGGGACACATTCCGCAGGGTGGACCTCTGCTCACCTTCAGACAAGGGAAGTCCTTGCCACCTCATTCCCTGAAGACCAATCAGTTTAAAAAGTCACACTGTTTTACCGATCACATCGTGTCTAATGGCTGCTGCCCTGAAAATTGTATAAAAGCTCAGTGAACAAGTTGTGCGGGGTCGCCTCCTCTCCTTAGGGTCTGGGACGGCCCCAGTGCACTGGGATAAAAATCCTCTTGCTCTTTGCATTGATCAGGCTCCATGTGATTCACTCAGGCTCGTCAGGGTCTTACACAATCTACTAGTACTTCAGATGATTGGTCTTCATTGCCAACTAGGTTGGATCTATATTCACCTAGGAGATACACTTCTGGATATACCTGTGATGGTCCCTCATCATTTTAACTAAGAAGAGGATAACTTTGGATATAATGAATATGGGCGGCACCATTTCATGAGCTTGGGTCTTAGAATGAGGAGTATATGAGGAAAAAAGAGAAAGCCAGCAGAGTGGTGGTTCTCAACCTGGACAACCCTTTTACAGGGGTTGCCTATCAGAGATTGTGCATATCAGAAGCTTCCAGTTCATAACAACAGCAAAAATATAGTCATAAAGTAGCAACAAAAATAAATTCGTGGTTGGGGATCACCACGTGAGGAACTATATAAAAGAGCTGCAGCATTAAAAAGGTTGAGAACCACTACTGTAGATCATACAATTCACCTTGGTCCCAGACTACTAAGATGCAGGAAAGCCGCCACATAATGTCCGCTATCACAAAGCAACATTTTCCTGTGCTTCTAAACATTTGGCAAGAATTTGACATTGGGCCAGGGCAAAAGAAGTAAGCATAAGGTGGGAATCTGACTTTGGGCCAGAACTCAGGAAATAGGCCCAGATTAAGAACATTTACATTTGAGTTAATGCAAAGCTCAGAGCGGGATCAGTGGATGCATGTGTGGCATTCCTTCTATCTTGGTCATCCTGAAAACCCCCCTAGAAAGGTGTATACTGGATTTTGTTTATTGTCTTGCTTGCTCCTTGACCCAGAACTGACCTTATCGATTGCACGTGCTTAAAGTGGTATAAAAACAGACTGGAAGCCGGTTGGTGGTGGCACACGCCTTTAATCCCAGCACTTGGGAGGCAGAGGCAGGCAGATTTCTGAGTTCAAGGCCAGCCTGGTCTACAAAGTGAGCTCCAGGACAGCCAGGGCTATACAGAGAAACCCTGTCTCGAAAAAACAAAAAAGAAAACAAAACAAAAGAAAAACAAAAAACAAAACAAAAAAACAAACAAAAAACCAGACTGGAAAAAAAATGAACCTGCTTCAGTCTCAGAACTGGCTGGGGTCATGCTACAATGTTTTCTAACTGTCTTTTTTCTTTTTAATCCTCACTCCTGCCCTGAAGAACTTGTTGACTGACTGAGCTGGCTTGGTCTAGAGACCAACACAAATGCTTTCATTCATACTACTTTTTAAACTATGGTAAGACCACTGACAACACGAAAATTTGGAAAAGGGATACCTCACCTCTCTATCTCCATCCTTCCACATTAACAGCTTCTAGGTTCTTCAGAGCCCCGACCCACTGCAGATCCGTCTCTCTTACAATATCTTTGCCTGCTACCCTAGATAACATCATCCAACTTTGGCAGTGGCTCCCAGAACTAGGAATGCTTACCCATTATAGGAATCTAGAGGACCATGGCCTCTTATGGAGTAACTCAGAACCCAAGGATGCACTCTGGGTCATGTGCTCCATCTCAGGGTGATCCTGACTCTCTTTTGATGAACCTTGAAGGACTCGGGGCTCTGGGCGACATAATGGCACTGGCTGCTACATTGGCAGCACATCAGTGAGCTGTTCCTCCACCCAACTTGGACAAAAGTCTCCCAGACAGATGAAGTCAGTGGAACCTGAGGGAAGACTCATAAAAATCTGTGCTCTCAGTGGCTGACAAAACATTTCCCAGAACCGTCAGGAACTCATGATGTGAACTTTGACTATGTAGTCATTCTGTGGAGAAAATTGGCAGTACATAGTGAAATCATGACAGCCTACACCCTATGACCTAACTAGTCCTCTCTGTAGTCTACACCTCAAAGAAGCTCAGGCATGCTTCATAAAGGGACATGTATAAGGTTGGTCACTGTAACCCAGACAAGGGAATAGTAGTCATGATGGTACTATTAGGTTGGCTAATACCCACTAGATATTTATATTTTACATAATTTGTACATGCTAAGTACTCCTTGATGTAGATACCATTGTGAACATTGTCATAGAAATGAGAAAACTGAAGAGTCACAATGCTGAGTAAATGGGCTGGGTTCACACAGTTGGAAAGTGGACTATGATGAAAGGAAATCCGGTTCTGACAATGTACTTCCTATAGTTGCACTACACGCCTACCACTGGAGCTATCCTTGGACTAAGGTGAATCAACATGCGTGCAAGTCTCAAAATACATTGCAGAGTGAAAGAAAAGTGAAGAATCTAGTTCTATCATCTAGTATGTGCAGTCACTCTTTGTCTATTGGTTTGCCTGTTTGTTCCCCCCACAAAGACAGACAGACAGACAGACAGACAGACACACACACACACACACACACACACACACAGAGAGAGAGAGAGAGAGAGAGAGAGAGAGAGAGAGAGAGAGAGAGAACATACAGAGACAATACAGCCCCATAACATTTAAATGTATTACTATACAAAGAAACCTAACATATCAGAGAGTGCTGTCACAAGTGAAAGCCATGCATGACAAAGACATACATAAAACACAAAGAAGTAAAACAAGAGGGTGTCCTGTTTAGAAGGGAGATAATGGAGTATCTTGAATTAAGGCTGCTTGGGCTCTGCTCACTTCTCCTGACATTCAGTCTCCCTCCCTACATAATTCCCTTTATGAAATTAGAGCCAAAGCTTCATCTAGCCTTTAGAGAGGATCAGGGGAGACACATTCACTCTCACTCCCTTCCTTGGGACTCTATCTGGTGAGCAGTCTTTTATCTATGTCCATGCTCCCTAGTGTTTTCCTTTACTTTACATTGTAGCTCATTTTCATCCCATTTCATAGGTGAGACAAAAAGAAGTTCAGAAAGAAGACAATTTTCATATTACCAGGAGATTAGAGGTTCATCCTTTTGCTTTACAGAATAGCACAGTAATGGTCCAGGTAGCCAGCTACTGGTTTTATCTGTAGAAATAGCCACCATTTTCCCAGAAGAAGAGGCACTGTTTTAACAGTGTAGGTTGAGGTATCAAAGGAGGGATGATACCACCAAGGATGATAACAACATCTTCTAGAATTGTTTTGGAATATGGTACCATTGCAAAAGTTGGAGAAAATTATTTATGTACACACCTTGCAGCTGACCCTAACACTTGGCATTATTTACTCGTTTGTACAATGTACTTAGCCACCCACCCTCCAATCTTCCCATGAGCTGCTGCTTCAATAAACCTGATTCTTTCCTACCAACTCTCAACTCCAGAGAAATGACTTCTTAGTAGTGGGCAGCCCAGACTTTAGACCAAGAACAGATTATCTTAATAACTATAGGTCAAATAATACACAGTGGAAGTTAAAAATATCAAATTTTATTTAAACTTTAAAATTCAGTCTAACAGCATGGAATTCTGTTATTGACTCATGAATTGGACAGCCTTATATCTATAAAATACAAAGGCTCTCTGATGATCAGTTGGGTCTGGTAAGGGAACTTGAACAGGGACATTGGCTAATATCAATTTGCTTGTGGTAACTTTCCTTGTAAGGGTTAAAGCAAAGAGAATTTTCTAATGTTCGCTTGTTTAGGGAATTGGCAATGACCTCTCTCCTAATTGCTCATGGATCTTATAAAGAAACATCCCAGGTTTCAGTATGTTATCAGCACCTTAGATGCTCCACTTTGAGTTGATCTGTTGGGGCTTAGTTAAGAAGTCCAGTCCAAATCAATGATAGATACCTGCCTTAGTTTTCTGTTGTAGTACTTACATACTGCATAATAGAATAAAAAGTTGTGCCTGCTCATGATCCCAGAAGTTGAGTTTTTCGGTGTTTAGAGACAATACTTGAGGTCTTTTCTTACTGTTGGAGACTCTGAGAGTAATGATGTGTCATGGGACATCATTTGAACAGATAAGCATATCTATAAGACGTGGGAACTAACTGGCTTTTACATCAGCCTTGAGATCCAATCTCAAGGTAACTTATTAATACATGGATGGACTCAACCATTCATGAGAGCAGAGCCTCCACAGCCTAATGATGTCTTAAAGACTCCATCTGCCCTATCTCTTAATATCTTATAATGCAGATGAGATTTCTGCATGAGCTTTGGTTAGGACATTCAAACCAAGTGGTTTCTTGTAAATTTAATTTAACACTAGTGGTAAAGAGTATTGTTTATATACATGTGTGCTTAGCGTGTGCCAACCACAGTAGTAAATGCTTTCTGTGCCTTCTCTCATTAATCTCATGAAAATCTCATCAGAAACCTACTAGCAAATTAGACAAACAGTTGACATTCAAAGAGGTCAATGTCATGCAGCCATAAAACTGTATAGTGAAGATTCAAATTAGAGTTGACGTGGCTCAAAGTTTGTCCCCTGAACACACATAGAGAAGCATCAAGCCTTTACCATAGCTTTTGGGCTACGGTAGGAGTGCCACACCTATCTAGGACAGGAAGACCATTGTTTCTTGAATTACTGGTCAACTTCTGAGCAAGAAGTTCAAAAGCTTGCATTGAGGGGAAGTGCCTCCCTTGCAGCTTGGCCCCATGGTTGGGCTTTTTCCTTTGAGAGATCCTTGTGGTTTCAAGCAGACCAATTCACATTCTACTTAATCATGACCTTCCTACAGGTCCACTGCTGAGGCTTCCTGCTGGCTCTGAGTCTGAGTACTGCATGGTGCACAGTGAGTAACTACTCCCCTGTATATCCCTGAGCAGGGTCAAAAAGTAACCTCATAAATCAAACCTGGTACCTGATTGGCTCAAAGAGAACGTAAAGGGGGCTCTCTAAAATTATGTAGGGTTCCAGGTTGAGAGTGAAGAGGAAATTTTAAAAAATGTCTTGGGATAATATAGTAATAATAATAATAATAATAATAATAATAATAATAATAATAATAAATTCTATTTCTACTATACAAAGAGAGACACAAGATCTAACGCCCTGGCTTCCTATATTCCAACTCACTCCAAATCACATGGATGGAGGCAGGAAGTCTTTTGTAAAGTCCATTTTATGAGTGCCTTGCACATTACCCTTTCCCAGACAGAGTCTTTGTGATATCAAGAAAAAACGTGCAAGAAAGTCTATTTTATAGTTACATAAGGAGAGCCTAAAAAGCCAAACTTGTCAACACTTAATCAGCCACTTAGGACAGCAGAACTATGACCAGAATTTGAGCCTGGAAATTTGTTGTTTATTACCTTATTATTGGACTTTTCCATTTTTAAAAAAAGGCTCATTAATATTGAAATCAATGCCCTAGGATAATTCTTTAGGTACTAGCCATAGTTTTGCCCATAGTTTGGGGTCAGATGAAAAAAAAAATCTTCAGAGGATAGATGAGTGAAAGGAGTTGGAATATTTAATATCTGCTTATTAAAATGTGACAGAATAGAAATCCTAAAGATTCAGCTAAAAGACTCTCACAAAGAGAATAATACTGTGAATCATCTTCTAGATCCAGAAATAGACTATTTGCATCCTAGCAGATAATTTTATGCTAGCAACTAAATATGGTACAAGACAGACCAATGTTACTATTACTAACTGCAGAAATAAAGTTTTCAGGAGTAATGGAAGAAGGCTCCTCGAGGGGTCTCTTAGGTAAAGTGGTGCATGATAATATACTGGATAGTATTGTGATAGCAAACAAGGCTGAGTTTGCTATTAGCTCTGTAGTAGGGAGGGTGGGGAACTTGGGAGAAGATGGGAAGATCCATCATCAGAGGAGACCGATATGACTGTTGCTACACAACAAACCTGCTTCTGAGCTGGCACTGGTATCTCATGGAGAAATCCTCCAAGTTACTCCCATATACAGTATGGAGCTCTCCCTACTAAGCTCTGTGAGGTCTCAATGGCGATGAGAAATGGAAGCATAGCAAGTAACCCAGATGAGGAGAGTTAGAAGAGGCTCTTGTGGCTTTAGCTTAGTGGTCCAACTCTTGCCTGCTCAAGAGCAAGACCGACGAAGGAACCACACACTCATTCCTTGCGCAATCTCAAGAGAACTGAGAAGTGGATGTGGTTGAAATAGATTCTTCTTCTTTTGATTTTTCATTTGTCCCTTTTATTGAAAATAAATTACTTTCTCATACAATACTCCTCCTAGATCCTCCCCCCACCACCCATATTCACTTCCTTTCTGTCTCTTATTAGAAAACAACAAGCTTCTAAGAGATAAAAACCAAACATGACAAAATAAAATATAGTAAGATAAAAGCAAAACTCATCACCTTGAGGCTGGACAAGGCAAACCAACAGAAGGAAACGAGTCCCAAGAGTAGGCACAAGGATCAAAGAACCACTTGTTCACACACTCAGAAATCTCATAAAAATACTAAACTGAAAACAATAATATATATATGCAGAGGACCTAGCACAGACCCATTTAGACCCTGTGCTGGCTATTTCATTCTCTGTGAGTTCATATGTGCCTTGCTTGGTCGGTTCAGAGGGTCTTGTCCTCCTAGTATCCTCTATCCCTTCTGGCATTTACATTCTTTCTGCCTCCTCTTTCATGAGGAATGGATTTGATGGAGACATTCCT
>JADRCD010223580.1:6290-60635 GCA_019843815.1 Montemys delectorum
AGAGGGCTGGAAGGAGGAGGACTGGAGAGGGGGAGGAAGAGGGCTGGAAGGAGGAGGACTGGAGAAGGGGAGGAAGAGGGCTGGAAGGAGGAGGACTGGAGAGAAGAGAGAACTGGGGAGGGGGAGCGCAGGCTGGGGAGAGGGGAGTGCAGACTGGAGCCTGCATTGACCAGTTCAGACACTGAGGGTCCCAGCTCAGGAGCCAAAAGCTGAAGGTGGCCAAGGGGATCCCACCCCAAAGGCAGGCTTCCCTTCTGTTTGCTTTGCTGCTGCTGTGTTTCAGAAAAAAAGAGGGTCACAGATCGCTTTCCTAGTCTGTTTTTTTCCCTTGGTCACATAGTCTGTAAGGAGTTTACATACAAATCTTCACCTGCTCATTTTTTTTCCTTTTGTATGAGGTTCATCTCCCCAATTACAGAACTATGTGCCCCAGAGGAAACTTATCATATATAATAATCATATACAGTACATGATTATAATATATATTGCATATTGTTTCATTATATATTGTATTGGTTATATATTACATTTATAGTATATAATATAGTATTCTATGTATTCTACAGTATAATATATAATATAGTATACAGTATATTATATAATGTATAATATATTATATAATGTATAATTTATACTATATATAGTATCTAGTATATGATCTGACATACAACATGATATAATGTATTATGTACAATATGTACTTATAATATTATACATTAAATCATACATTGTCTATAACATCATATGTTTTATTATATTATATATTATGTTATAAATATTATAAGGGAATCTTTTTTAAAGTTTATTTTATGTGTATGTGTGTTTTCCCTGTATGTATGTCTGTGCACCACTTGTATGCCTGGTGCACTAGAAGGTCAGAAAAGGTTGTTGAATCCCCTGGAGTTATATATCCTGAAGAAGAGTGGTCAGTGCCTTAACTGCTGAACCGTCTCTCCAGCCCTGAGTATTATATTCTTTTTTTTTTTTAAAGATTTATTTATTTATTATATGTAGGTACACTGTAGCTGCCTTCAGACACACCAGAAGAGGGCATCAGATCTCATTATGGATGGTTGTGAGCCATCATGTGGTTGCTGGGATTTGAACTCAGGACCTCTAGAAGAGCACTCAGTGCTCTTAACCACTGAGCCATCTCTCCAGCCCGAGTATTATATTCTTACTGGTCTCAGATATTTTACTCTTCTCCTTTTCACAAAAGGAAACCTGGCTTTCCATCCCTAGTTTGCGCTGTGATGTCTGGATCGGAGGCTTCATCGTCCCCCTCCTATGTGAGAACCCCTAGAGGGCATCACCAAGGCCCTTCGTGGCTACTGATGGGGGTCCGTGTAAACTCCTGCCGAGGTCACTCCCAGAGTGTGCTGAGCACCCACATGAAGGGATCCTCCAGAGCAGGCTCCTTAGCGCTATGTGGAAGTTTCTTACGCAGGCCCAAATCACTCCCTCTGTCTCTGGTCCCTCTTGGGAGACAGGAAACTCAGACCGGGAGTCTGCACATGCTTTCAGCCTGTCTGAGTCTCAAACAACCTTCGGGATGTTGCAGCCACCAAAGCAGGACTGTGAGACGTCGGTTTTCTTCTTCTTCTCTTGGTTTGAGAGTTGTCTCCACAGAACCTCACATCCACCCTAATGGAGAGTCAGGTGGATGCTGGAGAGAGTAACCGCCCCTTCCTCTTTTCGTACATACGCCTGGATTTACTCCATGTCCTTCCACTTCTCCCACCACCACCCACACTGGCCGTTTCTCATATTGTCCCCGGACCTTTTGCTCCCCGTTTTCAGCTCAAACTCATGCGTGACGCCAACTCACAGTCTCAACCTTGGAAAATCCCCATCCTCTGAGGCAGTGTTCTATAGTGCAGTTCTCCTGCCGGGCTTCGCGCCAGGCTTCGTGCCCTGGTGCCCACTGGAGCTTTGCGGTCCTGGTTTACTTCTGGTTTTGGGTTTCTGTCAGTCCAGACACTAGAGTTTGTCTCTTCATCCAAGCCCACACGGCAGCAGGGTATATGTACCTCCCAAGACGGGAACCAGCCAGCGCCCAAGAGCCTTGGTAATGAAGAGAGAGCCCATTGTTGGGTCTGAGGATTAGTTCAGGAAAATGACCACACAATCCAAAGGGTTTCAGTAAGGCAAAAGTTTCCTTTTGCAAAAGGGTGCACAGTCATGTCAAAGTGAGCGCGTAAGCACGTCCAGTGAGACTCGTGCTTGGTTTTTATTCCCAACATTAAGGGGTCCTGTGCCTCACTCTGGGTGGTCAGAGGGTGGCCTCACATTCTTAGATGACGGGGTTGATACCCAGAATGCAATTTTTAGCAGAGGTGCAACTGTGAGCACATATTTTGATTACAAGAAGTGTCAACCTTAGGAGAAATTTTAATTCCTACCTATTGGCTTCTTTGAATCTTTGAATTTTTTCTTTTCTTTTTCTTTTTTGAATTTTTTTTAAAAATGGAACTATGCATTAGTTAATCTTTAATAGGAAAAACAGTACATTTCATTTATGTTTCCCACACTTAAGACCTTTTTGTCCCCCAGTTCTCTCTCTCTCTTTCTCTCTCTCTGGCTTTTTGGCGTTTTGGCGTTTTGGCTTTTTGAGACAGGGTTTCTCTGTGTAGCCCTGACTGAACTTGCTCTGAAAACCAGGCTGGCTTCAAATTCAGACATCTGCTTGCCTCTGCCTCCCAAGCGATGGGATTAAAGGCATGGGCCACCACACCTGGCAAGATATGCTTTTTAAACAAAACCTCAGTGTCTGTACAGGACACTTCCCTATGAGTTATTGCTCAGGGAGGCTCTGGAAACTCCCAAAAGAACGTGGTCTGTGGCCGTCGATCTTGGCTGCACCCTATCACTAAATGGTAAGACACTGCTAGATTGTTGTTGAAGAGATGATACACTTTGTTTTCAGGACAGAGACGTCAATCTGGAACTGACCTGAAATTTTCCTGTTGACTACCTTTCACAGTACAGAGGGGATGGCGGATGAACTCTGGTGTAATAGTGATGTGACTTTTATTGATCTTATGGGAGTAACCTTAAGATTCCGGTTGAGTTTGAGTCCTGTTCCCCACCAAGGAATTCATGCATGTTTCTGTAAGCATGACCAATAAGTCCACAGTCAGGAAGTCATAGCTTCCAGGGAACTTTTTAATTTTTTTTCTTCTAAATGCTCATATTCTTAAACTACCTTCTAAATATTTATTTATACCCACTGGCTACTGCTGCTCTCAGCCTTGGCTAAAGAAACCTCTATTTGCAGTGTACAACAATTAATGCAGAGACTCATAGGTGGTCAAAAAGCTGAGATTAAGTGGTTGTTGAGTGCTCAATCGTAAATGAGACATTTGTCTCCACCCACACCCCTCGCCAAGGCTCAGGAAACATCGATGAGAGAGAGTAGATAGAGTAAAGGAGCCAGAGGAAAGATGGGTTGGAGCGCTGAGAAATGCTGTCTTCTGGACGTGGTTGCTGTGCTCAGTAATTAGCAGCAGCTGTGATCATCTGCGCATGGTCAGGGCAGTCAACATTCCAGCCAAGGTGAGGGAGGTGCTCCCAAGGCCCCACCCCTAGCTGAAAAGCTATTGGTTGTGGGTGGCTGCAGGGAGAGGTAAAGTTGATTTTCGCTGGGTGTGGATGGCCACTCGTAGGTTGCCCATGCTTCAGTGGATGGCCCCACTCCCATGGGCACGTGGACAAGACTAATTGGACTCTGCCAGGCATTTTTAAAAACAGAGGACATGGAGGTGGGAGGGAGACACATGAGAGGACACGGGAAAAAGAAGTAGATAGTAGGGGTGGGTGTGACCAAGTTACACTGTATACACGTATCAAATTGTCCAAGAATAATTTTTAAGTTCTGCTGACATAGCCACTACAGAAGAGTTTCTGGATATGTGTACTATATACAAGCATTTCTTTTTTCTTCTTTTTTTCTTTTTCTTTTCTTTTCTTTCTTTCTTTCTTTTTTTTTGTTTTGTTTTTTTGTTTGTTTGTTTGTTTGTTTTTTTATTTTTTGTTTTTTGGGTTTTTTTTCGAGACAGGGTTTCTCTGTGTAGCCCTGGCTGTCCTGGAACTCACTCTGTAGACCAGGCATTTCTTACAGGGAGTTGCTTAAGTGTCAGGTGACACTGGAGAAGTTCAGGCACAGGCAGCAGAAGAGGTTGACACCAGACTGGACTAGTTAATGGCCCTGCTAAGCAGTGTAGATGCTCAAGAAGGGCCAAAGAGTCGATGAGGACAAGGGAGCAACCGTCCTTCTGTTGAGCACTTTCCTAGAAAGAGAACAGTTAAGGACTTCACCCTTAGGCTGACCTTAGAAACTGGGCACAGTTATTGCTGATTTAGAAATTAGAAAACTGCCAGGCGGTGGTGGCGCATGCCTTTAATCCCAGCACTTGGGAGGCAGAGGCAGGCAGATTTCTGAGTTCAAGGCCAGCCTGGCCTACAGAGTGAGTTCCAGGACAGCCAGGGCTACACAGAGAAACCCTGTCTCGAAAAACAAAAAACAGGGCTGGTGAGATGGCTCAGCGGGTAAGAGCACCGACTGTCCTTCTCAAGGTTGTGAGTTCAAATCCCAGTCAACCACTTAGTGGCTCACAACTACCAGTAATGAAATCTGACACCCTCTTCTTGTGGTCTGAAGACAGCTACAGTGTACTCATTTGTAATAATAAATAAATCTTTTTTTAAAAAAAGAAAGAAAAAGAAGAACAAAACAACAACAACAACAACAACAAAAACCTAAGAAATTAGAAAACCGACATCTAATTTCTGTTTCAGAGGCTTACTTCTAAATCAACCAGCTGGCAGTTAGATTGATCTGCTGCCGGGGCCACAGCTGAATCCCTTAGCCTCTTGCAAAAGCCTGTCCTGCACTGGGAACCTCTCCCTGCCTGCCAACTGCTCCACTGGGGAGCTGCCCCATGGGCTGTGTCTTTTTGGGCTCTGACAGTCACTCACTGGGCTGGCCAGGCCAAAGGGAATCTGAAGATAAGCCTTTTGTGGTTTACAAGGTAGAGTTTTGTGTCGTGAACCTGCTCTAAGAGTAGTTCAGGGCCCTGGTGTTATTCCTGTCTGGAGCTGTCCCTTTTCTTCAATATGCAGCTGGATTCCAAGGTCCCAGATGTCTGATTCTGGAGAAGCCAACAGCCTGTTTGGAGGGAGCTTCAACACCTTTCTCTTCTCTCCAAGCCTCCAGTTTCAGGCTCTTGCAATGCATCTCCTGCTTCAAAACCAAAAGTGGAGAAATCACCACCCAAGACCCTTGTTTTCCTTCCAAACCCACAAGCCTATTTTCTCCTACTCTCTCCCCCTCCGTCCCCCCACGCCCGATTTCTCAAGACAGAATTTCTTGGTGTGTCGCTGGCTGGCCTGTGACTCACTCAGGCTGGCCTCAAACACGGCGATCTGCCTGCCTCTGCCCCATTTCTCTCATCCCTTGGGTTCATAGCAGTGGAAAGGCTAGCCTCTCCAGGGAGCTCTAGAGGACATCCCCAGGCCTTATCAGCGACGCTGTCCATTGTACTGCTCTGTCCCCTGTCCTCCAGTCCTCAGCTTCCACGCCTGTGTCCTCAACCTGGACTCAAGCCCTCCTATGCTGTGTTCCCCTGCCCAGCCAAACTACAGTCTGCAGAGCCACAGTGAGACTCCTGAGAGCTGGCGGGTCTACACAGGCTGTCTCCGCTTCCCTCCTCTGATCCACTTTCAATCCTTCCTACTTAGCAATGCCAAAGCCCCCATCTGTGTTACAGAATGTGTCTCCTTTACTCAAGCCATGAGGTGGCTAATTCACTGTCCAGGATTCTGTTTGAGTGTCGAATGTATGATTCAACATTTAAAGGGAGAAAATAAAGAGTTTCATGGACTTGCCAAATCAGGCTTAAGCTACGTGGTCCAGCCATCAAAGACTAGGAAAAAAAAAAAAAAAAACCCGAGAAATGAGCATTACGACTATGAGATGGGCTCGTTTCTTCATTAACAGCGCTACAACGCATAAAAACTGAAAGGGAGATTGAGTAAACAAACTCCCTTGAGTCGGGAGTTGGGAACTAGAGTAAAATAACTAAATGGAGAAACAGGTCAGTGTAAACCGGAGGGTACGACGGCGAGGACAGTCATGGCTCCACAGCAAGTCGACAGCGGGGGGCTGGGCCGTTAAAAAGGGCTCCTGCCTTTGCAGAGCGACGTCCAAGGGGAGCCATAGAGGCCAAGAGCGCACCTGGGCCAAGGCGGGGGCGGGGCCCGAGGAAGGACAGCCCCGCCCAAGCCCCGCCCCGAGCGAGCCGGAAGCCGGACGGAGGAGGCCGTGCGAAGCCGACGAGCGCCAGTCCTCCGCTGGGCAAGCCCATCGCCGGCTCTCGCTATCCCGCGGAGCCAGCCGCGAGCGCTCCGCGACCAGGCCGGGGGCCATGGCAGCTCGGCGCCGCTGGTCAGGGGTCGTCCCCGGGCCCGCGCTGGGATGGCTGCTGCTGCTGCTGCTGCTGCTGAGCGCGCTGGCCCCGGGCCGCGCCTCCCCGCGCCTCCTCGACTTTCCGGCCTCGGTCTGCGCGCAGGAGGTGAGAGAAGCCGGGCGGAGCGAGGATGCGGGGGCCGTCGGGGGCGGTGGGGAGGACGGCGGAGGGTGGGGAAGAGGTGTCAGAGGGGCGGGAGTGGGGAGGACCGGCGGGAGTGCGAAGGGCTGTCTAAGGTTCGGAGAACCGTCGGCTGTGCGAAGGGGCGGACGGCCCAGGCTCCGGCGGGCGGCCCAGGCTCCCGCGGGCGGGCCGGGGGAGGCTGAAAGTCAGCCCTGGGGACTCGGAGGAGGTCCGGGGCATGGGCGCAGCGTGGAGGCGCGCTGGCAAGGACTCCGGGAGTGGAGTCGCGGTGAGGGGGAGTTCTAGGGAAACTCCGCGGGCGGCGGTGTCACTGGTAGCGCGAGGCCGGGTGACAATTCGGTCTGAGCCTCGGAATTGGAAGACGAAGGCACCAGAGGCTGGCAGCTCAGGATGAACAGGAACCTAGAGAGGGGGCCCTGGCAGGAGCTGAACCGGTCTGGACTGGCCTCTAACTCCTTGCTCTCCGAGTACTCATCCTCCAGCTCGCCCATGTTCGGGCGCCCCAGCCTGACCCCGGGTCCCCACAGGTTGGGTAGTGCGGGCGAGCCGGGTGCCCGGGGGAATCAAACAGGATGTGGTTTGAAAGATGCCGTCCATCCCATCCTTTTTCACCACCACGTGTGTCCCAGAACCGAGAATGCCAAAATTGAGTTAGCATGTGTGGGAGCCTGCCAATTGGTTACTGCCAAGGAGGACCACCCCACCCCCACGCCCGGCTGCGCTCCTAGGAAACTGACACACCCCTGGCGGTTGAACCTTGCTGTTGAAACCCGCTCATTTGTCAAAACAAAACAACGAACCTGTGCAAAACATAGTGCCCCTTCCACAAACAAACTTTCCTGCGTTTGTCCCCATCAAGCCTTCTCTTCCTTCACTGTTTTTTCCAGCCCCTTCCCCTCCACTTCCCACCGCTGACCCCAGGAACTGTATTCAGTAGCTGAGTCAGAGGATATGAAACAAAAGGATAGTTCTCCTTATCTAATTTTGTAGATTTACCAAAAAGTGGGTGGAGAGAGGGTGACTATTTTACTGGAAAAACGTGTTTTTTAAAAGTCTGAGGGCTGTTGGGAAATGTTATAGTGAACCCATCCTGGCCAAATCGGAGTGACATCTTCAGACTGGACAAAAGTGACACAACGTGGAGGATTACTGTTTGTTTCTGGACAGTCATTTGCCAAGGGCCTCCCGATCCAAGTAAACTGAAAGTAAAAAAGTATTCCCGGGACTCCAGCGTCCAGGATGATGTTGTCTTGGGTGTAGGAACTGTCTTGCAAGGCAGCCTGGAGCAAGGGTTTTTTGCACAAGTGGTGTGTGTGTGTGTGTGTGTGTGTGTGTGTGTGTGTGTGTGAAGAGAGAATGACTTCCAGCTGGGCTGTTTTTCACTGAAGACATTTGAGCAGTTCTGTTCCAGAGTGGGAACCTCAGAAACATTTTGCTTACAGCATTCATTCTCACTGGTGGAATGTTCCTGGGCCAGTATCCCTAGGTGAGGCAGGGGCAAGTGGAAGATGGAGGTGTCTGTGGAACAGGAGAGGAATGGGTGGGAGCTGAGCTTAAAAGGCTGTGAGGTCCGCAGAAGTTCACCGGGACTCTCAGCCACAGTCCCTGCCATAAATCTTGGGAGTCTTTGGGTGTTTGGTTTGGTTTTAGTTTTTATTTAGTGTTTGGTTGGTTTGTTTGTTTGTTTGGGGTGTTTGTTTTTGGTTTTTGGTTTGGTTTTGGTTTTTCGAGACAGGGTTTCTCTGTATAGCTCTGGCTGTCCTGGAACTCACTCTGTAGACCAGGCTGGCCTCCAACTCAGAAATCCCCCTGCCTTTGCCTCCCAAGTGCTGGATTAAAGGAATAGGCCACCACTGCCCAGCTGTTTGTTTGTTTTTGTTTTATTTAGTTTTCTTTTCCAGACAGAGTTTCTCTGTGTAGCCCTGGCTGGCCCGGAACTCACTCTGTAGACCAGGCTGGCCTCAAGCCTGGAGATCCACCTGCCTCTGCCTCTGTATCATGGCCCGTCACGTTTTTATTTTTAACTTTGATTTTGGAGGAGTTTTTGTGTGTTTTATGAGTCTTTTGCCTTCATATATGTATTGCACCACATGTATGCCTGGTGTTTGCAGAATTAAGAGGACTTTGGATCTTCTGGAACTAGAATTATAGCCGGTTGTGAGCCACCATGTGGGTGCCTGGTCTCACCTGGGCTTTCTGCAGGACAAGTGCTCTTAACTGCTGAGCCATCCGTCTTTCCAGCCCCCTAAAGCAGTTGCCATTACTTGGAAGGCTGCTGGTGGCCACATTTCTCTGCAGCCTCCCTTCTGTCTTCTCCTCTGCTGCCTCACTGATAATTGGGCTCCACAGGCTTTGGCTTTGAAGTCCTTTTTAAAAGACGCTAGAGCTGTGGGTGTGGCTCAGTGGTCTCTGGGTCCATCCCCAGAACTGCACAGAGGAGAAACATTGTCCCTCCACACAGATAGAAACACACTCATACACATATACATATACACACTCACATACTCACATACACACTCACAAATACACAGACACACTATATACACACAAACACACATCACATACTCACACACAAATACACATACCATATACACATAACACATACACTCACACACACCATACACATACAGACACACTTACATACAACACATATTGACACACACACACACCACACACACACATGTTGTTTTAGTGGTCGTAGTATGCTTTATTTCCATCATGAGAGGACTGGATGAGATAGCTCACAGGTCACTTTCACTTGAAAACTGACTTAGCAGTCTGCGACTCCCTCCTGTGACTGGAAGGAAGGAGGCTTTACTTTAGCATGCCCGCTCTGTTCCTTGTTTCATGCTGCAAGCACTAGGGGCTTGGTGAGTGTATGTGGCATGAAGTACAAAAAGTAGAAGGAGGAGGAAGGAAGGGCCCCCTGTTTTTCAAGCAGTGGTAAGCTGAGGCCTGTGCCCTTGTTTGGACTGGCTGAAATTAGCACCTCAAAACCTGGATGACTGAAGTATCCCCACAGAAACCAACCCTGACGACAGCAGAAGTGATCACCTGCCTAGGTAGGCTTCTCAGCTCCCCATTAACTGCCATTCTTGAGGAAGCCCTGTAAGCAGCAGCCGGGAGTTTGTCAGCACGAATGCTCACACTGTTCACAAACAGGACCTATGTTACCATCACCAGTTCGTTTTCTTGAGTGCTTGTGGTTTTGACTTGTGGTAGAATGACTGTTTGGCATCGCCCCTTTGTCTTGTGGTTGCTGGAACGCTGTGCTCAGCCCTTCCACTCTTCCCTAAGTTAAGAAGTTATGTTCTGCGGGTGCCCTTCTGGTGGCCTTGCCTGCAGGGCCAGTGATGTAATCAGCAGGAGCAGGGCCTGCAGGCTCACTCGGGATCAGCTCCCACCCTGGCTGCTTTTGTCAGGCTCCTCTGCCATCAGAACACTTTAGCTTAGCATCAGTTAACAAGGAAGAGATGAGAGCCTGGTGCTGTCACAAGAGCTGGCCCCAACCAAGCCTCCCCATCTCCTGTTCTGCAGCCCTGTGCTCTGTCCTCCAGGGTGTAGGGAGGGCCTCAGGCTGTGTACACTGGGGTGCTCCACCAACCTGTATCAGGCAGCTTAGGGAAGGTACACTCAATGCCCAGAGCTAAATACTTCTTCTTTTAATCATCCTGCTATGGAAGAGAGGTCTATGTGCTGTAAACATCCTTTTACTGCAGGCAGGGCAGCAGTGCTGGGCATGGTTCTGGAGCAAAGCAGACTTACAAAGCTCTGGAACCTGGAGCCACCTGGCTACTCTCCCTGTGCCACAGGTGTGAGTCGCCTAACAGTGGAGACATGTTCTGAGATGTGTCTTGCTAGGTGACCTAGTCCTCGTGTGAACATCACAGAGTACACATACATAGACCTGGATGGAATCATCAGAGGCTTCATGCAGCCACATGCTGTAGCCAAAACTGTGATAAGCAGATGTGTAAGGCTGCTGCCAGCATTACAGTTTACAGGGAACTTTTAAAGTATGGGAGTATACTTAAAATAATGATAAGGGGGGCAGTTCATAATTTCTTCATCATCCGGAATATTCTCTGATTTCTATGAGATGGCTAACAATGCCATTCACGGGGAGGTAGCTGATCAATGATGTTCTTCTTGTTTGTTTGGTTGGTTGGTAGGTTGGTTGGTTTTGTTTTTTGTTTTTGTTTTTGTTTTTGTTTTTTGAGAGGGTTTCTCGCTGTAGACCAGGCTGGCCTTGAAAGAGGGCCACCAGGGAGACAATGAGGTTTTTCAGAGATAAATCCCAGCACTCAGACTCTGAGTTTGAGGCCAATCTGATCTACAGAGCGAGTATACAGCAGGGCTACACAGAGAAACCCTGTCTACACACACACACACACACACACACACACACACACACACACAGCCCAGTGATAAATGTCCTGCTGTTTGGGGGAAGGAGTGGTTGGTTGGTGTTGGTGCCTGCCTGGGGAGGGGGTGAGCATGCTTGCATGTATACTGTTGGAACTGCACCCAGGCTATAGATTTGCCCTTAAACATTTCCTAGTAACTTATCCCTTAGTCCTAGGAATAGGAATTCTGAAAGGATTAAGGAGGCAGAGGAAATTATGGGCAGAACAAGATCTATATTAGCAGTGTCCAAAAATGATACCAAATGCACTTTTATATTATTAAGAAGATCACAGGGGCTGTTGGTGATTCAGTGCGTAAAGGCGCTGGCCTCCATGCCTGACGACCTGAGTTCAATCCCTGGGACCAACAAAGTGAAAGGAAAGAACCAACTCCTGAAAGTTATCTTCTGACCTCTCTGTATGTGTGCCTACCTGCATTCACACACACAATAAATAAGAATGAAAAAAAAAAAGTTACAGGGACAGCTGGGCAGTGGTGGCGCATGCCTTTAATCCCAGCACTTGGGAGGCAGAGGCAGGCGGATTTCTGAGTTCGAGGCCAGCCTGGTCTACAGAGTGAGTTCCAGGACAGCCAGGGCTATACAGAGAGAGCCTGTCTCTGGGGAGGGGGGGAAGTTACAGGGGCTGAGGAGATGGCTTAGTGGGTAAATGCTTGCTAAGCAAGCATGAAGGCCTGAGTCAAATTTCTACAGACCACAAGCCAGGTGTCGCAGCTATGCCTATAACCCCAGTGTCAGAGGATAGAAACAAGTGGATCCTGGGGCTCACTGGCCAGCTTAGAGCAGTGAGATCCAAATTCACTGAGAGACCTTGTCTTAAAAAAAGAAGGTAGAGCAAGACCCTGTGTCAGGACAACATGAAAAGGTAGAGAGGCTGCTAGGGAAGGAAGGCACCTTGAGCTCAACCTCCGGCTCCCACACACGCACACATGTGCATGTCACACCCCAGCATCAGTGCAAATTCTATTCTGAAATTAATAAGTACAAATAAAGAGGGGCTGAAGGGATGGCTCATTGGTTAAGGATACTGGCTGCTCGGGGGCTGGAGAGATGGCTCAGTGGTTAAGAGCACTGACTGCTCTTCCAAAGGTCTTGAGTTCAAATCCCAGCAACCACATGGTGGCTTACAACCATCTGTAACAAGATCTGATGCCCTCTTCTGGTGCTTCTGAAGACAGCTACAGTGTACTTATGTATAATAATAAATAAATCTTTAAAAAAAAAAAAAAAAAAGGATACTGGCTGCTCTTCCAGAGGACCAGGGTTCAATTCCCAGCAACCATATAATGGCTCACAACTACTTATAATTCCAGTTTCAAGGGATCCTACTTCCTTTTCTGACTTCTGCTGGCATGCAAATGGCACACATATACACATGCAGGCAAAGCACCAGACACAGAGAATAATTTTTTTTTAATTTTAAAGAAAAATATGTTCTTCCTCAAATAATATTCTCATTTGCTTATCTCATTTTTAAATCTTGTTTGGATTAATATCATAGTCTTTCATCTTTAAATTCATTTTTAAATAATTTTTTGTTTACATCCCAAATGTTGCCCCTCAAAGATTTATTAATTAATTTTGCATATATGAGTGCTCTATCTGCATGTACACCTGCATCCCAGAAGAGGGCGTCAGGTCTCATTACAGATGGTTGTGAGCCAACATGTGGTTGCTGAGAATTGAACTCAGGACCTTTGGAAGAGCACAGTGCTCTTAACCGCTGAGCCATCTCTCTAGCCCTTTAAATTCATTTTTATCAAGTAATGTAGGGATTCCTTTTTAAAAATTGTACTGGAGCCGGGCGGTGATGGCGCACGCCTTTAGTCTCAGCACTTGGGAGGCAGAGGCAGGCGGATTTCTGAGTTCGAGGCCAGCCTGGTCTACAGAGTGAGTTCCAGGACAGCCAGGGCTACACAGAGAAACCCTGTCTCGAAAAAAAAAAATTGTACTGGGATGTTTAAAATAGCTCCCTAAGTCACATCCAAACCTGCCCCCCAAAAGCAGACACTTATAATGGACCTGCTTGTTTCTTTTGACACTCACATTTTTTTTTTTTTTTTTTTTTTGGAGACAGGGTTTCTCTGTGTAGCCCTGGCTGTCCTGGAACTCACTCTGTAGAGCAGGCTGGCCTCGAACTCAGAAATCTGCCTGCCTCTGCCTCCCAAGTGCTGGGATTAAAGGCGTGCGCCACCACCGCCCGGCCGACACCCACATTTTTGCAATGTGCTTTTTTACTTACCTCTGATAACAGAGGAGACACCACTTGCTCCTGCTCTCTCCTTTCCCATTCCAGTTGTATCAGGGTTTGATTTTCAGCTTCCTATTGCTAAGGCCAAGCAGCTGCTGCCTCTGTTGAGGTAAGGGGTGCACTTTGATAAACTTTTTTTGGTAGTTTCCTCCCCTTCACAGATGATTTCACTTCCAACTCTCAACGATCAAGACTGAAACTGTAGCTCTTGAAGTATCAAGCTATTTCTGTCAGCTGTAGCAAACTTGTCAGCCAAGTGTTTCCAAACCCCTCCCACTTCCTCCTCTTGTCAGGATAGGTACCATCTTGCCCTGGATTTTAAGTGGCTTCTGATGGATAAGAGGGAGTTACCCCAAATGAAGTATAGCTGCCTGTTGTTTCTGTGGAGTTCCCAATCTCAAGTCCTCTGTGTCCCAGTTCACAGGAGTGCTAGATGGGAAGAGAGGAGCAGGCTCTTGGGAGTTCATCTCAGAGCACAGTGTGGTGCGTGTCTGTTGGAGTGAACAGAGACATTGAGATGGGCAGGCTGTGATGGTAGCCCAGGGGCAGTGAAGGACAGTTAATCACTGTCTTAGTCAGGGTTTCTATTCCTGCACAAACATCATGATCATGAAGCAAGTTGGGGAGGAAAGGGTTTATTCAGCTTACACTTCCACATGGCTGTCTGTTCATCACCAGAGGAAGTCAGGACTGGAACTTAAGCAGGTCAGGAAGCAGGAGCTGATGCAGAGGCCATGGAGTGATGTTTCTTACTGGCTTGCTTCCCCTGGCTTGCTCAGCCTGCTCTCTTATAGAACTCAAGACTTCCAGCCCAGGAATGGCACCACCCACAAGAGGCCCTACCCCCTTGGTCACTAATTGAGAAAATGTCCCACAGCTGGGTCTCATGGAGGCACTTCCCCAATTGAAGTTCACTTCTCTGTGATAACTCCAGCCTGTGTCAAGTTGACACTCAAAACCAGCCAGTACAATTGACCTCTTGTCAACTTGACACACAAGCACATCACTATTAAGCCTCAACCTTTATGTTCTTATTCATCTCCAAGATCTAAAGTCTCACAATCTTTATATATTAAAAGTTTAATCAATTTAAAATGTCTAATATCTTTTAAAATTCAAAGTCTTTTAACTGTGGGCTCTATTAAAATGTATTCTTCTTTTAAGAGGGAAAAATATTAGGGCATAGTCACAATCAAAAGCAAAACCCATGTCTGGGATCTAACTCACGATCTTCTGGGCTCTTCCAAGGGCTTGAGTCACCTCTCTAGCTCTGCCTTTTGTAGCATACATTTTGTTATCTGGGCTCCAGATGCCTGTACTTCACTGCTGCTGCTGTCCTTGGTGGTCATTCATGATACTGGCATCACTAAAACACTGTCTTCTGTTGTAACTAGGCTTCACCAATAGCCTTTTATAGGCTCTCTTTATGGTGCCAGGCCTCAACTCCTTTGCATGACTCTTTCAGTCTTGGGCCATCAATTGCAACTGAGGCTGCACCTTCACCAATGGCCTCTCATAGCCTCACTGTGCTGAGCCTCAGCCGCTCTTCATGACCCCTTCATGCCTTTAAAACCAGTACCACCTGGGTGACTTTTACACATTACCAAGTCCTGTTGCAGCACAAGGTACAACCTTGGCTATTTCTGGAACACAATCTCTTTGTGCTCTCAGAAAACACTTCCCAGAAGATGTTACTTCAATGATGCTGGTCTCTTTTTAATCACCGCTAATTTCTTAGCTCTAGCTAACCAGCATCAATAGTCCCAGTAATGCAAAGTTCTCTCTTTAGTAGTTTTGGTATTTTGTTAATCACAACTGATACTTCAGTCCCAGATAACCAGAACCACAGACTCTTCACAATCAAAACAACATGGCCCTGATAAGAGTCTTTAATCTTTTTTTCTGAAATTTCACAAGCCAGGCCTCCATCTCTGCACTGTTTTTAACATGATTTTCTAAGCTCCTACAGAATATCCCACATAGTTTTTAACAGCCAGTGATGGCTCTTCTAGCTCAAAGTTTCAAAGTCCTTCCACAGTCCTCTCCAAAACAAGGTCAGGTTGTCACAGGAAAACCCCACTCCTGGTACCAATTTGTCTTAGTCAGGGTTTCTATTCCTGCACAAACATCATGATCATGAAGCAAGTTGGAGAGGAAAGGGTTTATTCAGCTTACACTTCCACATGGCTGTTGATCACCAGAGGAAGTCAGGACTGGAACTTAAGCAGGTCAGGAAGCAGGAGCTGATGCAGAGGCCATGGAGTGATGTTTTTTACTGGCTTGCTTTTCCTGGCTTGCTCAGCCTGCTCTCTTATAGAACTCAAGACTTCTAGCCCAGGGATGGCACCACCCACAAGGGGCCCTACCCCCTTGATCACTAATTGAGAAAATGCCCCACAGCTGGATCTCATGGAGGCACTTCCCCAACTGAAGTTCACTTCTCTGTGATAACTCCAGCCTGTGTCAAGTTGACACTCAAAACCAGCCAGTACAATCACAAAGAACTGGGAGAGGTGCATGACCCCAAGTCTGGACCCCAAGAGCATGTGACCTGGTGTCCCAAACCGGTAGGAAGGACACAGGTGACATAGCAGACTCAGAATGGATCCTGACATAACATCAGGACCATCCTGTGGCCTATTTTATGAATGAACCCTGGGGCATCACATCACCCTGAGCCCTGCACTCTGCTCCCTCCAGAGAGGCAGCTGTCAATCAATGTCCATCCTACACACAGTGTGTTACTATGCACCCATCCTCCAGGTCTTGCCTCAGCTGCACATCAGCTTCACATCAGCTTCACTGGATGGTGTGGGCCAATCTGGGTAGTTCAGGCCTGGAAGTGGCAGAGCCTGAATTCAAAAGCTTCCTTGTTACCTTGCCAGCACTGACTGTGGAGGTCACTCCTTAGAGTCCCCGACTCCAGCTCTAGAGGATGTCCCCTACCACTTGTGACAGATATTGGCAGGGGGGTGGCTGTATAGGCAGTGTTGCCAGTGAACTGTACACAATGAGTCAGGGTTTCATGAGCTGCATACTGAATAGGTCAGAGTTATGTGGCATTTCCTAACCTGATGGCCAGTCTGAGAACACCACCCCAGTGGTTACAGTGTTGGTGAAACAGAAGGAAGAAGTGAGGGTCTGCTTCATCATCTCCTGTGTCCACTTCCTGCCCTGGGTCTTTATTCTATGATTAGTTTAATTCCCAACAACAGTGTGAAGTTGGTATTAAACTATTCTGATTTTATGTTGAAGAAATAATTGAGGCTTTGAGTAAGGTGGTTCAGCCAGGGATGTGAGGGTGGGTGTGGTGTGGTGTAGTGTGGTGTGTGTGTGTGTGTGTGTGTCTGTGTGTGTGTGTGTGTGTGTGTGTGTGTGTATGAGAGAGAGAGAGAGAGAGAGAGAGAGAGAGAGAGAGAGACCCAGACCCAGACCCAGACCCAGAACAGTTATTTAAACTTTTCCTAACTGGTTTATAGATTTGGCACTTCACCTCCTAGGAAGCTTGGAAACCATGGAATTTAAAGACCTTCTTCTCCAGATACCCCTCTCTGTTTTGTTTCGGTTTTATAGTTTGTTTTTTGTTTTTATTATTATTTCTTTTTATTATTTAAATTCCCAGCCCATAAAAGTTACTCAAAAGCCTCCAATTCTAGCCTTTTTTGGCAGCCCATGCCTTTAGTCCCAGCACTCAGGGAAGTAGAGACAAGCTGTTCTCTGTGAGTTCTAGGTCAGCCAAGTCTAGGCTATACTGTGAGACCCCCCCCCCAAAAAAAAAAAGATAAAAAGCCTCAAGTTCTGTTTGCTGTCTGCTCACCACTCACCTCCTTGACCGGACAGAAAGAAGGAAGTGCAGAAGAGTTTTGGCTATTTGGCAGTAGAGCAGCTCCCAAAAGTGAGATGGGAGGGAGGTGGGTGCTGTGTGAACCACTCTCGGGGCCTACCAGGCAGCTGGGTCATTGGGAGCCTGACCTTTCTCATCTCTAATCAACACCTCCTTTTTTCCCACAGGGGCTGAGCTGCAGAGTCAAGAGCAGTAAGTCCTCTTTTTTTGTTCCTTGTATTGCCTCTGTAAATACAGTGAGGGCCTCCCACTAACTTCTACAAGACAGCCTCCTGTGTGCTGTGCTCTAGTTGGGTTGTCACAACCCAACAGCTGGGCCATCTTGGTTATAGGCATCTCTGCTCCACAAGGAAAACCTTCATTCATTATGCAAAATGCAGGCAGTACCCTCACTGCTATCTGGGTTCTGGATGTTGCCAGGGATGGTACCCTAGTGCACCTAACTATGCCTGTTCCCATTCAGCTTGTCACGGGATCAGTGGTGCTGGCTTGGCTTTCAGATTTTTTTGTTAGTTAGTTTGTTTGTTTACCCGTTTGATTTTTGTCTGTGAGAAGTTTTTCCCTATGCTGGATATAGAACCTCTTGCTTAGACTCAGTAGACAAACTCACCTCTGAGCCAAGTCCCAGCCCCTGGTTTTGTTTTAAGGCTGAGGCATATACTTCAAGTGTCAGTGCTAATTAGGGGCTATGACAAATACAAATAAGGAAGCTCTCACTGCTGCCTCTCCCTCCTGTGCCCCCATTTCCAGTGGCTGTCTCTTTTCAAAACCCTTCTCCCCAAACATTTTTTGGTTCTTTGTTCGCAGAGCTTTGTGAGCATCCCAGACCAGCATTAGAAAAGAGCAGGCTGGGCTGAGAGCTTGCCAAAGCCACAACTGGAAGGTTGAGAACAGCTGCAGACCTTGGACCATGCTGGAACTCATAGTGGTCTCTGGACCCTCTAAGCAGATCTTAGGGTCTTGGCTGCAGGTCTGATAGCTACTCTCCTCCACAGGTACTTGCCTGGATGACAGCTGGATCCACCCCAAAAACCTGACACCATCTTCCCCGAAAAACATCTATGCCAATCTGAGCGTTTCCTCTACCCAGCACGGAGAATTAGTCCCTGTGTTGCACATTGAGTGGACCCTGCAGACAGATGGTGAGTGGCCACATCAGCCAGCGCCTGGGTTTGCCCTTGGGAGGAGACCACTGTTGACTTCTGTTTGGTACTGGGAGGCTCCATTTTTTACACAGCAAGAACTTATCCAGTGTTAGATGTGTGCCTACAGAGTGTCTTCTGTTCACACTGTCTTTATTTATTTTTTTAAAGATTTATTTATTCATTATATGAAAGTATACTGTAGCTGTCTTCAGACACACTAAATGGCATCAGATCTCATTATGGGTGGTTATGAGCCACCATGTGGTTGCTGGAATTTGTTTGAACTTAGGACCTTCGGAAGAGTAGTCAGTCCTCTTAACCACTGAGCCATCTCTCCAGCCCCTACTCTGTCTTTATGAAAGACCTTCCCTTGCATCAACTTGTTATTACGTGGGAAGGCAAGTGGTCAATTTTATAAATAATTCCAAATATTTGGTAGGAAAAAATGGTAGCAGTTTCCCCTCTGCCTTTTCTCTTAGTTTAAGAGCCGGAACTTTTTAAAACATCCTCCAAGCCTCCTTAGGGTGATTAGCTGCAGAATTTCTGAACACAGCCAGCCCCAGATCTGTGAGGGGCAACAGCAGGTGCTCTCTGTGGGTCCCTAGCTGGTGCTCTAGATGGCAACTCCAGCAGCCTCTGGGAGGGTGAGCTGCTGTTAGTTAGCACTGTGTCTTGTTGCCAGGGCTCTGGCCACATGGTTGCAATCTTTGCCGCTTCCTGCTATAGACTGTCCCTTGTCCCACTAGGAGGTACTTTCTGCAAGGCCTAAGAGGGGGGAAGTGGGGAGTTAGGTAACAGGGCAGATGGGGAAGAGCCACACCCTGGCAGGGGGCTGGTCTACATCTGTGTTCCCCTTTCCTTCCTGGCCTGCAGCCAGCATCCTGTACCTCGAGGGTGCAGAGCTGTCCATCCTGCAGCTGAACACCAATGAGCGGCTGTGTGTCAAGTTCCAGTTTCTGTCCATGCTGCAGCATCATCATAAGCGGGTAAGAGAACAGCTTCATTGGACTGTGTTCCTAAGTGACACCAGTACAGGCTTCTTGTCCCAAAGGCACACCCAACTGAAAAGATGAGTTCAATCAAGATGGTGGCCTGTTATGAGCCATAGTGAGGACAGAGCCCACACACCTGCTTCTTATTATTCCTCCCACTTGACCAAGGCACTCTAAGGCTGGCTGCGCTGGCTACGTGTGTGTGTGTGTGTGTGTGTGTGTGTGTGTGTGTGTGTGTGCGCGCGCACAAGGCCATCTACTGGTAGAATTTTTAAACAGACAGAAAGGACAAAGATAGCATGCCTCTAATGTGAGATTCTGTGGTTATCCTTTTACCCTTTTGTTCATTTGTTTGTTGGCTAATTGTGAGGAGGTGTGATATTGCGACTTTGCACACAGTGGATAAGGGCATTGTATGACCCATCCTCTTGCCTCTTCCTCAGTGGCGGTTTTCCTTCAGCCACTTTGTGGTAGATCCTGGCCAGGCATATGAAGTGACTGTTCACCATCTGCCCAAGCCCATCCCTGATGGGGATCCAAACCACAAATCCATGATCATCTTTGTGCCTGGTAAGTGCCCTTCCAAGCATCCACTTGGTACTGGGCTCTGGGTGAAGAACGTGCAGGGAGCTCAGACAGCTCTGCTCAGGGGCTAACTCTGTTACACAGTGGCTGCAGATCCAGGGCTGGGTGTGCCTCCAGCTGAGGCCAAAGCCTTTATATCTGGAAGGCAGAGTTTGCCCTCAGTTGTATGGAGAGACCCCAGAGTGTAGTGGCAACTAGAGACCCTCCCTCTGCAGAAAAGTAGCTTCCATCCCAAGAAAATGCCAGATCCCTGAGAGCGATGGTCTGCAGACTCAGCCTGGACAGTTTCCCTCAGTTGGCTCACTTCCCCCAGCATCCCACCTGCCTTTGACTAGTACCCACCCTATACATCCTACTCTCCTGGCCCATCAGTCCATGCTGTCTGTGACTGCCAACTCACCTCTTAGGAACCATCAGTTCTTCTGGGTCACTTTCTGTCTCTGCCTGTCCCAGAACCTTGGCCATCGCTGCCATCATTTCTCATTGTACCTAGTAGGTAGTCAGGAAATATAATTTTTTGTTTTATTGGTGGCTGTAGAGCGGGACCTTGGAGCCTAGGCACACACACTGGGAAGTTAGCCACATCCCAGCCCAAGAAATGCTTGTTAAAGATGCAGTGACCCCTCACCCTGAAGCACACACTCAAATGAGCACACACGCAGGTACTCACTGCCTCCTTCCCACATGACATGACACCAGATGCCATCAGTTTGCTTTCACTCATCTTCACTGTAAAAGTTTCTTTTATTTACCTGGAATATTTACTGCCTCTGTCTGCTAACGTGGAAGCTTCTAGCCTTAGTACCTTCTAATCTAGACCTAGAGTGTTCTCAGCCTCTGAGACTTACTGCTGAATAAGTTCACCCTTCCTAGTTCTTTCTGAGCTCTGGTTGGCTGGTTCAACTCAGCTGTCCTGGCTCAAACTCCTCTCCAAGCTGATTGATTCAATCTGTCTTCTCTCTCAACCTCTTTTTGCTCTGCTTGGCCTCAAACTAACTCTGGCAATCTGCTCTAATCTTCTGTCTTCACCTCTCTGCAGCCTGTCTCTGTACCACTGTCCAGTAGAACTGCCTCTTCCCCCTCTCAGCACAGCGTAACCTATTCTGTCAAATCTCTCTGATTCATCTCTTTGTCACTCAATTAAACATTACTTGAAAACATAAGTTCTTCCTTCTGCAAACTAACTTTACCTTCATTGTTTGGGATTAAAGGTGTGTACCAAAGGCTGAGCCACACCACAACTAGAAACAGTTTATTTCAGTAAATAACACAATCTCAGAGTTCACAGTGTGATCAAATATCCTGCAATGCTCTTCTATAGAATTAATCTGCAAAAAGCAGTGGTTCCCACTGTATGTGCAGGGCCCAGGACATCACACACAGGAGGGCTCAACGAGTACTTGCTGAAGAACTGCTATCCCTCCCTCCCCTACCCCTGGGGATTTGTTAGAAACACTGATTCCAATTGTTTCTCAGTGGCAAGGTGCCTGTCTGGGTTTGATCCACAGTTCAAGAAAAGAAAACAATCGTATGAATGAATAAACGCTGACTCTTGCAGCCTACCCAGGGCTCCTGAGTGAGAACCTAGTAATGAGAGGGAGGCAGGGAAGGGAGTCAGAGAGGCTGCAGTGGAAGGCAGAGGGCTTCCAAAGTATAAAAGGCAAGGCAGGGGGCTACTCTTGTTAAAGATGGCAGTGACTCCTCACTCTCTCTATATATATGGGAGAGAATTGGAGTAAACCAGGAATTTCTGGTTACGTGAAGCAAGCTCTGAACTCTGGAGGAATATACTTGAGTCAAGAGGGATTCCTAAAAGAAGAGGGTGTGACTGCCAGCCAGGTTGCCCCAATTTGATGGGATCTCTGGTCTGGGGCTAGGCCTGGAACAGGCTGTGAAGGTGTGTCTTTGAACAGGCTTCCCAGATGCATAACAGTGGCCCCCTCCCCCAGGGTCAGAAATCTGGAAGAGCAGGCTGGGAATGATGCCTCACACCTTTAATCCTAGCACTTGGAAGGCAGAAGCAGGTGGATCCTTGTGAGTTCGAGGTCAGCCTGGTCAATAGTGAGTTCCAGGACAGCCAGGGCTATGTAGAGTGACCCTGTCTCAGAAAACAGAACAAAAGCAGCAAATCTGTAAGAACAAACTTCCTAAAGGCAGAGACTTACCTACTTCTCTTTTGTTGGGGTTGGCAGACTGTGAGGACGCCAAGATGCAGATGACTACATCATGTGTGAGCTCAGGTAACTGGCTGCCCTAGGAAGCCTTGATGTGGGCACAGTAACTTGCACTTAACATTAACTTGCATGTAGTAAAATTGGGCATGTGCACAATTGTTGGTTCTGGCCCATATGATACACATGCCCATTGAAACACACTTTCCCCTCCTGACTTCCAACCTGCGTTGTACCCTTGGCAGGCAGCCTTTGGGATCCCAACATCACTGTGGAGACCTTGGATACACAGCATCTGCAAGTGGACTTCACCCTGTGGAATGAATCCACCCCCTACCAGATCCTGCTGGAAAGTTTTTCAAACTCAGAGAACCAAAGATGCTTTGATGAAGTTAAACAAGTCTCTGCGGTACTTGTATTTCTTATCCCCTCAGACATAGATTAAAATACCTCTCAAATCCTTAACCTTTCTCCACACTGGTCCTAGATAACCCTGTCGCTAGAGCCCAACCTGGACTTAGTAGCTGCCTTTCCTTCTCAGGAAATAGGATGCTCTGGTGTCTTTGCAGTGTGTTGAGAATAATAGTTTATGGTTGAGGAAGCATCAGACTGTAAATCTAAATACAGAAGTCTAAATCTCGAAGTGAAGTTCATATTGAATTACAAATTGAAAGAAGTAGAATAAAAGTCTCTTGAGAGTCTTCTCCCATGTCTCCTCTAGAGGGTGAAGTAGATTTAAGCTAGTCATGAGGTATGTAGTTGTTAACTAAAATTTTATTTTATGCCATCAGTCTAGTGGGGATTTGGCTTAATAAGCTCAGTTGATTTGCATTCAATAGATGTAAGATAAAGTTTTGCAGTTCTTAAATAGCATAAATGGTTTAAGTTTATAAAGTTTGCTTATGCCTTTGAAGGCCTTGGGTAAATCATGTCCTAAACTTGAAGTTAAGGGAACTAATTATCAGAGTAGTGGGAGGGCTAAAGTGGCAAGAGTCATTTGAGTGGCAAGTTCTGGCACTTTGTTTTCTGAGGCAGAGTTTCCTGATAGTTACATCTTTTGTTGTTACTTTTTATGTTTTGTTACTTGTTTTGTTTTTGTTTTTGTTTTTTCAAGACAGGGTTTCTCCGTGTAGCCCTGGCTGTCCTGGAACTCACTCTGTAGGCCAGGCTGGCCTCAAACTCAGAAATCTGCCTGTCTCTGCCTCCCAAGTGCTGGGATTAAAGGCCTGTGCCACCACCGCCCGGCTGGTTTTGTTACTTTTTATGTTTTCCTGATAGTTCCCTGTTTTGAGGTCATCTCATCTATCATTGTTTCCTCAGTTGGTAAAGCAGCATATCGCCCCTTGCACTGTTTCACCCGGGTTCTCCATATCCCATCCAGCCCATGGTCTCTACACTTCCACAGTATTGCCTGGTCTCTTTATTTGGCTGTGTTTATTCTACTTTCTCAAAAATTATTTTGAAATTTAAAAAGAAAGGGAGGCATTTATTTAAGGAAAATAGATGAGGCCAGGTGAGAACAGAGAGTGTTGTGTGCCCTGTACTCCTGCTGCATATACATAGGTTGGTGCCCCAGGCCCCAGCAGCCAGAGCAAAGAGGGGAATGCCCATTACTAAATATGCTTATAAGTTCATCACGGGGTAGTCACTCTACGGAAATACCAATTGTTCTGGACCAGAAATCAGGAAAACCTTTCTCCCTCTGGCATTTATAAGGGAGGCACTGGCCCACGAAGGGTCACTTTCCCAGCAGACAACACCAGGGCCTTACTCAGCTAGCTTCTTCCACCCCTCTCTCCAGCCCAGGCAAGAAGAATTCCACCAGCGAGCCAATGTCACATTCACTCTAAGCAAGTCTCGCTGGTGCTGCCACCACCACCGTGTGCAGGTGAGTCGGAGAGCGGTGGGGTAGCCTTACATTCAGAGGGACAAGGCAGGTAATGGGGAACTCCAGCCACACTGCTAGGGCCTCTGGCTCACAATACCTTTCTGCCTTCTCCTGCTGGTCCTCCCAGCCTGCTAGGGGCTCTACCCTTTTGTATGCATAAGGAGGGTAGTCAGGCTGAGATAGTCCTACTATATTTCCCGGCGAGCCTGAGGAGACCACCTTGGCTTGCCAGCAACTTGGATACCACATGCTATATCCAAGTCGTGTGGCAACCTGAGCCTGGCCACTCAGAGTCTGTCACTCACAGATTGCTTCTTTTGCCATGAGGGTATGGGTTGGCATCATCTTCACCCTTCTGCTCCCCCAGGTCCAGCCCTTCTTCAACAGCTGCCTAAATGACTGCTTGAGACACTCTGTGACTGTGCCCTGCCTAGTAATCTCAAAGGCCCCAGGTAGGAGAGGAAGAGTCTGTCCTTGGTGTGTGTGTGTGTGTGTGTGTGTGTGTGTGTGTGTGTGTGTGTGTGGTAAGACACTGTCCATTGGAGAGGAGTCCTGACTGTGGGGAGAGGGAAGATTAGTTTAGAGCTGCTGGTACTCACAGTGGAGTGCAGATGCCACCCCTAAGTTGGCATCCTCGGTGCCTTTCACTAGTTCTACACTCGTAGGCAGAGGACTTAATCTTATCTACTGTTTCCTTGGCTGAAAAATAAGATAGCTATTCTCAGAGAGTAGAACTGTGTACCATGGAAGTACTTTAACATGCCAAGTTCAAATATGAGAAAATTGAGGCAAGATATTAATTTGCCCATGTTCATATATCAAAGCCATAACCCCAGGTTCCTACTTGAGTTTGTAGGGGTTGGCAGCCACATGTCCCTGCTCTCTGCTTCCGCCACATGCAGATCAGACATGGGCCAGTGTGACACTGTAGTGGAAGGAGCCCTGGCCCCCTTGGGAAGAGTGGAGTTTCTTAGAGCTTCAGCTGAAGGAGCTCCATGGAGAAAGCTACACCAAGTGTAGCTATACCTGTCTGCAGAGTTAAGGTTGTCATTGGTATCTAATGGGTGGAGGTCATCAGTGGGCATCTCTGATAGGTTAAGGCCATTGCTGGGCATTTGTGACTGCCTTAGATGATTGCTAATCATTAAGACTAACCCTGTCCCTGTTTCCTTTTGTTCTATTACAGTTGCTGAGGCAGGTAAGTCCTTCCTTCAGTCAAGGTCATTCCCAAGGGGCCACATGAGGTCCCAGCTGATCCCTGGGCCAGTCCCAAAGGCATGCTGCAGCCTCAGCTAGCCAGAGGGTGAAATCATCAGTGTAGTTTGGTACAGGCCGCAGCTGGTAGCGCCTGGGCTTGGGGGGGTGTGGGTCCCGGCCCCGACTCACTCTGCTCTGTTAGTTGCAGACTACATTCCCCTCTGGGTGTATGGCCTCATCACACTCATAGCTATTCTGCTGGTGGGATCTGTCATCTTGCTGATCATCTGCATGACCTGGAGGCTTTCTGGTAAGGAGTACGCTGTTGCTTCCCTGTTTCCTAGAATTAAAGGCTAGCTCCATGCAGGACTTTTTGGAGTCTCAGGTTTCTCTCTGGCAAAATGGCAGTTATAATGATATGCGCATCATGAGGCTGTGGTGAGGATTAAAGAAAGGAATCAATGAGACTCTTTCCTCAGAACCAGGCACATGGTGTGGCTCAAGGCTGTTCACTACAGTGATTTTTTTTTTGTTAGTATTTCTAAAGTCAACAGGTTGGAAGAACCTAGTGTAGAATTTCCTTGCATCAAGCCATGATCAGTTAGACAGCAGCCTACACACAACTTCATCCCCAAGTCCCCAGCCTTTGCCTCTGAGGTCAGAGAGAAGTCTCAGGGACAGCAGGGTGTGGCTGAAAAGACTCTGACCCTGAACTCACAGAGGAAGACCCTCACTCTTCACCAGCTTTGTAGTCACAGGATGCCTAACCCTAGATTGCATTTCCTTGTCTATAAAATAGGAGGCTAAGGCCTTCGAGAGCCTAGAGAGACTGTGTTCATTCCCTGCCTACTCTCCACTGGCTGAGTTTTAACAGGGAGAAGGTGTGCTGATTAGGCTTTCCCTGTCCTGTGATAGAATGTATCTTTGGTTGTGTGGGAAGCCTGCTTCCACACTTGCTGATGTTTACCCAGACCATGGTTTATCTTGAGTTGTGGAGAGGGTCACATGACATTTCATGCTGATGCTGAAACATGTCCAGCTGCTATTACATTTTCTTCTTCTTCCCTGAGTGTCCCCACCACAGGGAAGAGAAAAGGAGGAGAAAACTCACTCACTAGTCATTAGAGTATCTTTGACAGTTCTGGGCCTAAGAACGGGGACAGAAATTGAGATTCTAACTCTCTCCTTTAGGACCTGAGATGTAACTCAAGGGTAGAGCACTTGCCCAATATGTCCAAGGCCCTGGTTTCTCTCCCTTAACCCAAAGAAATAATCACATGTCCAAGGAGAACAATTACTTAAGAGTGTAGTTCCTGTTCTTTACCTCAAGGACACCAGGAGGAAATGTCGAAAGGGTCATGGGGGCTGCTTCTATCAGGCAGTGTTGTAAGATGTCTGCTTCCTGCGTGGACTACCCTTCTCTCCAGTGGAGTCTGCTCACAGAGGCTAGAACTGCAGAAAGGGGCCAGGGAGTCCACCCTAGCTCAGGTCTGTGGCTCTCAGCTTGGAGAGTGCCACAGAATAATCCAGACCCCAGCTGACTGAATGGCAGCACTTCCCACATAACCTTGAGAATGCCCCTCCATAGCACCACTCCTCAGAAACAACGAAGTGTCAGAGGCATTAGTCCCTGTTCACCCAGCTGACCCAGGGCTCACACCTACATACGCATATGACTTGGTCTCTGAGGAAGCCCAGAAATGTCCAGTGGTCACCGACTGGGATCTGTTCCCCTTGTTCTCCTGTGTCTTTAAGCAGCCTTCCATCAGACACCTGTGAGCCAGTCAGTCTTTGTTTCTCTTTGGAATAAGCCACTCGATAGATTTCTTTTCCTTGCAGGAGCTGATCAAGAGAAACATGGTGATGAATCCAAAATCAATGGTCAGTAGTGCATGCTCTGTGGGCCTCGCCTGCTTTCTGAAGCCTGCTGGGTTCCTGGGGGAGATGGATCTATTGTGTCTCTGGTCAGACTCCTGAGTCCTTTCAGAAAGCCCCACCCTACTTAGGACTTATATCTCCACCTCATGCAGCAGAGAGGGCTATGGGATGCTCCAAACACTGGGTCTGGAGGTCCTTTTTTAGTTGTTTAGACAAAGAAGAGAAGGTGAACATATTTTGGAGAGAACCCTTCCTGAATGGGCGTTTATTGTCTGTGAGCACTGTACCTTTAATTCTTCTTATTTATTTTGATTTAGGGGGCCTCACTGTGCAGCCGTGGCTAGCCTACAATTTTCTAAATAGATCAGGCATAGAGATACTCCTGCCTCTGCCTCCCAAGTGCTGGGATTAAAGGGGTGCACCACTATGTCTGGCTTCTTACCCCCTTTTCATTTAAAATGATGAAAGTATCAGCCAGTGACCAGCTGGCGCTGTGTGGAAGGAAGTGGTGGTGGTGCAGGAGGGAGAGAGATTGGTTCCTGTTCACACAGGGCCCTCCCTGCTTCCCCACATAGCACAAGGCAATGTAACAGCATCTGGTCTACCAGAAGACTGTTTGCTGAAGAGAAAAAGGCAGACTCTGCCTTTGATGCAGGTAGTTCATAGGCTGACTCTAGAGCAGTGGTTTTCAACCTTCCTAATGCTACAACCCTTTAATAAGGCTCCTCATATTGTGGTGACCCCAGCAATAAAATTATGTTTGTCACTACTTCATAATTATAACTTTGTTACTGTTATGTAGCCTTTGTACTGTTATTCATGACATAAATATATGATATGCAGGCTATCTGATATATGATCCTGTGAAAGAGTCGTTCAATCCCCAAAGGGTTAAGAACCACTACTATAGAGGGTGATGCCCAGGTTCAGTCCCAGGCATGAGGATCAACACACACATGTTTCTTTGTCACTTACAGGCATCTTGCCGGAAGCAGACCTGACTCCCCCACCCCTGAAGCCCAGGAAGGTCTGGATCGTCTACTCTGCTGACCACTCCCTCTATGTGGAGGTGGTCCTAAAGTTCGCCCAGTTCCTGATCACTGCCTGTGGCACTGAAGTAGCCCTTGACCTCCTGGAAGAGCAGGTTATCTCTGAGGTGGGGGTCATGACCTGGGTGAGCCGACAAAAGCAGGAAATGGTGGAGAGCAACTCCAAAATCATCATCCTGTGTTCCCGAGGCACCCAGGCAAAGTGGAGAGCCATCTTGGGTTGGGCTGAGCCTGCTGTCCAGCTACGGTGTGACCAATGGAAGCCTGCTGGAGACCTTTTCACAGCAGCCATGAACGTGATCCTGCCAGACTTCAAGAGGCCAGCCTGCTTCGGCACCTACATTGTTTGCTACTTCAGTGGCATCTGTAGCGAGAGGGATGTCCCCGATCTCTTCAACATCACCTCCAGGTACCCACTCATGGACAAATTTGAGGAGGTTTACTTCCGGATCCAGGACCTGGAGATGTTTGAACCTGGCCGGATGCATCATGTCAAAGAGCTCACGGGGGAAAATTACCTGCAAAGCCCTAGTGGCCGGCAGCTCAAGGAGGCTGTGGTTAGGTTCCAGGAGTGGCAAACCCGGTGCCCCAACTGGTTTGAGCATGAGAACCTCTGCCTAGCCGATGACCGAGATCTCCCATCTGTGGATGAAGAAGTGTTTGAAGACCCACTGCTGCCACCAGGGGGAAGAATTGTCAAACAGCAGCCCCTGGTACGGGAGCTCACTGCTGAAGGCTGCCTTGTGGTAGATGTCTGTGTCCGTGAGGAAGAAAGTGGAATGGCAAAGCTGGACCCTCAGCTGTGGCCACAGAGAGAGCTAGCGGCTCAGACCCTCCAAACCACAGTGCTGCCAGCAGAACAGGTCCCTGTAGCTCATGTGGTGGAGCCCCTCCATCTTCCAGATAGCACTGGAACAGCTACCCAGATGACCATTGCAGGGGACAGCGAGGCTTGCCCGCTGCTGGGTGTCCAGAGGAACAGCATCCTTTGCCTCCCCGTGGACTCTGATGACTTGCCTCTCTGTAGCACTCCAATGATGTCACCTGACCACCTCCCAGGCGATGCAAGAGAGCAGCTAGAAAGCCTAATGCTGTCAGTGCTGCAGCAGAGTCTAAGCAGACAGCCCCAGGAGAGCTGGCCGAGGCCCGAGGTGGTCCTCAAGGACTGCACACCCTCTGAGGAGGAGCAGCGGCAGTCAGTGCAGTCAGACCAGGGCTACATCTCCAGAAGCTCCCCACAGCCCTTCGACTGGCTCACAGAGGAGGAAGAGCTGGGACTAGGTGAGCCAGTTGAATCTCTCTCTCCCGAGGAACTACAGAGCCTGAGGAGCCTCCAGAGGCAGCTTTTTTTCTGGGAGCTTGAGAAGAACCCTGGCTGGAACAGCTTGGAGCCACAGAGACCCGTCACAGAAGAGCAGGCTCCCTCCTAGGCCTCCTGATCCTGCTACTTAGGGGGATGTTGTACTGTGTGTGTGTGTGTGTGTGTGTGTGAAGTGCCTGGCTTGGGATGTGGACATCCGAGTCTGGCATAGTGTTGTATAGCTGAAGTCCTAGCACTTGGGGACTGAGCCTTGATGAACTCCTGAACCCAGGGGTTCAGGGCCAGTGTAAAAACATAGCAAGACCTCAGAGAAATAAATACAGACATCTTGGTTCTGATCCCTAAACACCCCCCTTTACCTGATATGAACATCTGGTCATCATTGCACAAGAATCCACAGCCCGTTCCCAGAGCTCATAGCCAAGTGTGTCACTCGTTCCTTGAACATTGATTCTGTACCCACTAGTCAAGCATTTGGAAATCAAAAACAAGTTACACCACACAGCCTTGGCCACTAAGAAGCTTAGAATTCAGTATGGATGTAAAGTTAGCCGGGATGAATAGAGGGCTTCTCTTGGCTGCAGAAGAACCCCCAAGAGCCTGGGGTGGGGTCTGGGCAAGAGGAGCTGCTTTGCTGGGGGGGGCAGCCTGTGGATTGAGTATTAGGAAGGAGCCAGAGCTTAGGGTGGAGAGAGCTCTGTGGGGCTAGGGTGGGAGCAGCTGGGGACTCTTTTCCTAAGTGGATCTGTTGCCCTGTGGGGGAGGAAACTGCATGCCAAATATACCCAGAAGTCTTCTCAGAGCAATTTTTTAGAAAGAGTCGGTATAGAAATGGGTGATGCAAAACTTGAGAAGCAGGAAGAGGCGTGTGAAATCCTGTGCTCAAGTGCTGGCTGCCAGTCCGTGGGAGGGCTGTAGCATATGATTGTTCATGGGCTGCAGCCACCAGATCCCAGGAGTTTGGGAGTCTGAGATCCCAAAGCTCTACCTCAGGATAAAGTGATGATACAGTGATGGAGTTAAGAAAGATGTGAGGGCAGTGGGAATGGGGGCGTGGTGTGACAGTGGAGAACATGCTAGGTCCTCTGAGGTCACTTTATAAGGGATGAGGAGAGGTTGTTTAAGGTAGCTCCTGGGGCGCCCTCTTTGGGCAGACAGCAGCCTTGCGGCTTAGGTGCTAGTGAATGCACAGGTCTTCGTGCCCTGGCTGCCCACTGCCAATTATCTAGACTTCGGTGAGAAAAGGACCATGAACTGCTGTGGGAAGCGTGAACTCAGTGATTGTGTGTGTGTGCATATGTGTGTGCAGTAATGAAGACTTAATAAAGTTGCTATATTGGTAAGAATTCACAGTTGTTGTTGAATGACCTCTTACTATAGGTCAAGAAGCTCCTACTTTTTGAGTCCTTACAGACAAATCTTGCCTAGCATTAGCAAGCCCTTGCGGTTCCAAGTCTCAGACAGTGTATGGCCTATATTCAACCCTGCAGCAGCCAAGTGAGAGAGAGAGCCCATCCCACCCATTAACCACCTCCAGCTCTGTTTCTTCAGAAATCCAGGCAGCAAAGGTCTAGATGCCAGTCAAGCCTATGGCATCCGCCGCCCCAACTTCAAATATGAACTTAAATGTAAGTTCTCTGATCAGCAAACCAGCCCAACATCAGCCCAGAACTGCTCCCCACAGTGTCCAGCCTCACTCGGGGCTCACAACCCTCAGCTTCTGGCTGCTGCTGTTAAACCATATCTGTACATTGGTTCTTCTGCACGATTTCTTTCTCCTGAAATCTTATAGAGAAATCCACGGAGCATACAGTTCACAATTGTCCCTCTGCAGCTGAGTGACTTGGCAAATTCAGAGTGCAGTGACAAACGGTGTGATCAGCTTTAGAATGCTTACGGACCTCAGAAGCCTGGTCTCCTCACTCCTCCCTACCTCTTCAGCCCCAGGCAGTACCAGGTCTGCTTCCTCCCACTCTCTACACACGTCGGTCCTAGACTTCCCATATCATAGTATCTTAGTCAGAGTTTCTATTCCTGCACAAACATCATGACCATGAAGCAAGTTAGGGAGGAAAGGGTTTATTCAGCTTACTTCCACATGGCTGTTGATCACCAGAGGAAGTCAGGACTGGAACTCAAGCAGATCAGGAAGCAGGAGCTGATGCAGAGGTCATGGAGAGATGTTCCTTACTGGCTTGCTTCTCCTGGCTTGCTCAGCCTGCTCTCTTATAGAACCCAAGACTTCCAGCCCAGAGATGGCACCACCCACAAGGGGCCCTACCCCCTTGATCACTAATTGAGAAAATGCCCCACAGCTGGATCTCATGGAGGCATTTCCCCAACTGAAGCTCCCTTCTCTGTGATAACTGCAGCCTGTGTCAAGTTGACACACAAAACTAGCCAGTACACATAGGATCAGAATTCTCAGGGGCTTCTTGGCTATATCATGTTCTTCATACTCATCCCTCCTCAGAGGTCTTTGCTCATCATGAATGTTAGAAGTTCTAGAAATGGGTGCCTGCTGTCAGACAAACTCCAAGATCATCAAGAACATTCAAACCACTCCTGTCTGCTTGTATTATTCAGAACCATACTTAATGAAACTGTTTTGGCCTGGCATGGTGGCAAATCTCAACAGAAGTCCCAAGCCAACCTTGGTTATGATAAGACCCTGTCTCAAGACAGGAAAAAAAATGTAAAAAGGGGGTTCCACAGGGAAAGAGGCTTGCTGCTCAAGCTTGCTGTCCTGAGTTCAATCCCCAGGGCCTGCTTGGAAGGAGACCCTGTGTGATCTCAACAAAGATTTCATAATGTGTACATACACACATGACACGTGAGTGTGTGGGCACACATGCCAGTAACTAGGAATAAGTGGACCCTTGTTTGGGTGATAGGTGTGGCTCAGCAATAGAGTACTTGTCTAGCACACACATGCCTCAGAAAAAGATGGCTGAAGAGCACTTGATGCTACTTCAGAGGACCCAGGCTCAATATTCCACAACCACATGGCAACTCGTAGCTACCTATAACTCCAGTTTCAGGGGATCCAGTGTGCTCTTTTGGCCTCTTCAGGCACCAGGCACATACACAGTACACATACATACATGCAGGCAGGCAAACACATAAGTCTTTTAAGATCTTTTTTTTTCCCTTCCCTTTCTCCCTCTTGCTCCAGGTCCCCTCATTCTGGCCCCCTGTTCACTCTAGCTCATAGGTTTTTTTTTTTTTTATTTGTTTCTCATTACAGATGATTGTGAGCCACCATGAGGTTGCTGGGAATTGAACTCATGACCTCTGGAAGAGCAGTCAGTGCTCTTAACCACTGAGCCATCTCACCAGCCCATCTTTTAAGATTTTATTTGCAAGGAAAGCCCCCCCACCAACAGAAGCTGTCGCCACCATGTTCTGCTTTCTTGGCTCTTTGCCTATCTCCTAGAAAGTAGCAGAGGGAGGCTTAGTGAGTAGAACACACCAGCCAGCATGTGACCAGAATGGGCATGGGACATGTACCCTTGACAGGCACTTCACTGCATCTCCAGGCAAGCTCCTGACTACCTTTTCCAGTTTTGAGCCTAATCAAGAAATGAGGTGGGGGGTTAGGGGACAATGAACAAGGAAGGAGTAAGGGACAATTAGAGGTGACCTAGGCATCACTTGATACAATGTTTCAGTGCAGATCTAGTTTCTTGGCACTGCTTGGGAAGGCCCACACTCAAGTCCCTTAGCAGCGCTTCCAGCTGCATCTGAGCTGACATCTGTGATGGGAGGTGAAGATGGGTTTGGTTAGTTTTTACTTAGCGATGAAAATGAAACAGGTAAGGGCTGCAGCTCAGTGATAGATGGCTCACTCAGCCTTAGACCCTGAGTTACGTCCCCAGTCCCGGAAGTAAGACAAGAAAACATAAAAATAAAGTAGGGACTAAGGAAGAGGATGGTACCCTGGGAGTGTAGTGGACAGTTAGATGCCGGAGTATTTAGACTCCCACTCTAAGTAAGTGGAAGAACAGGCTTTGCCCTACCCTGGCACCTCTGGAGGAAACCTGCTCACCAAAGACCACCAGATGACACTGTGGGCTCCAGCCTGTGAAAGAGAGCAACATCCTGAGAGCTCTTTGGCGCAGTCACGTGTGTTAGACAGAAAGTTCCTTACAAAGAGTGTCTTGGCCCAGAAGCTGAGCAGCTTTAGAGCAACAACTTTCCTAGGCTCCAGGTTGCTCTCTCTAAGCATTAGCTCCTACCTCATAGCTGTCTGAGGGGACGGGTGAAGTTCACATGAGAGGAGCTGACATCTCCACACCCGGGAAGTGCTGGAAAGATGTTAACCACAGCCGGGCCCCTCTGTGGCTTCCCCACCACACTGCTGCCTCTCCCCACAAGCTCAGCGGCTCCCTTCCTCAGTCTAAGCCTCTGACCTGGTTCTGGGCTTGAGCAGCTTGTGTATCCTCAGGCATTGCTCAGCCTCTTCTCCTGCTGCTTCCTGCCCTCTGCCTCTAGTGTTTGCTTTCCGAGATTATCAAAGCCATCTCTGCCCAGGATTGGCTCACACCGAGTGAATATATATCATTGTGGGAAAGTGGCCACAGGGCAGCACACTAGAGCTTGTTATGTTACAAGATTCTGTTACAGAGGCTAACACAAGGAGCTGGCAGAGTAGCCCATCACGGCTGTCCACATCACCTGATACCCAAGTGGCTCCGAGGGCCATGTATTTGTTCCTGCTCTTTCTCCAGCTGTCTACACTGTGGCCTCTGCTGGCACCAGGTCCCTACTCCAGCCCTCTCCATTTTGGACAATGAAGGTGGGTGGTCATCGAATGGAGAGAGCCTTTGTCTATTATTGGACCTTGACATCCTCTGTGTCCTTGCTTATGGATGAGTAAAGGTCTTGTCCAGCCTGCCCTGTCCACTCCTCACCTGGATACTTTCCCTAAAGGATCACCCTTAGGTTATGGGCACCTTAGTAGGAGCTAGCATCCAGGATCCTTCATCTCAGACTGGAGAAGAAGGGAATATAGCCGTGGCCTGAGGAGGGAGTGACCACACCTTGGCAAGATGCCTCCTTTGGTTGACTTTATTCTCCTCGTCCACGAGACCTGCTCAGAAAGCAAAAATCAGTTTTGCTTTCAGCTACAATTGAGCTTAAACGCAGGGGAAGTTGACCCCACTGAGCAACTGACATCTGAAGGCTCCTGAGAAGTGAAGGTCTGAGAGGTGCCAGACCCAGGGTTAAAGTGGCTGGAAGAAGCCTTTGCTGGCTGTGGGTAGCCTTCACTAGCTTCTTCTCTCCCAGTGCCTCAGGAGAAGGCGCTGAAGCCACCCGACAGGAGGCTGTCGAGGAGTGTGCTAGCTGCTCCGCCCCTTGGCCTGGTGCTCCAGGGTGTGATTTTGTCCTCTTCCTTGGCACCAGACCTGCACCACTGTTTACCCTGTCCCCACACTAACCCAGTCCTCCAGAGCCCTCCTCCAGTTCTCCCAGGTGTCTCTGAGGAACTCCAGATGACCAAAGCACCAACAGACACTACTGGCTTACCTGGAAGATGTATCCAAATATGTATAACTTAGGAAGAAAGAAGATGTGCTGTTGCACTATCCTGAGATTATATATTAATACATATAATTTTTTAAAAATGTCCTTTTACTTACTTGTGTACTCATTTTGTGTGTGGTGTGGGAGGGTACATGCACGCATGGTGGTGTGCCTGTGGAGGTCGGGAACAGCCCTGGGACACAGCTCTTTCCATCCTGAGGGCTCCTGGCTCAGTGGCAAGTGCCTTCACCCTCGGAGCCATCCTGTTTGCCCACTGCATTCCATTTTTTGTTTGTTTTGGTTTTTGAAACAGGGTTTCTCTGGGTAACCCTGGCTGTCCTGGAACTTGATCTGTAGACCAAGCTAGCCTTGAACTCAGATTCACCTGCCTCTACTCCTGAGTGCTGGGATCAAAGGTGTACACCACTACTGCCTGATTTTTCCCCCTCTTTACATTCTCTTGTGTGTGTGTGTGTGTGTGTGTGTGTGTGTGTGTGTGTGTGCATTGCTCTCTCTCTCTTTTTAAACATTTATTTGTCTGTCTGTTTATTTATTTATTTATTTATTTATTTAATGTATGTGAGTACACCAGAAGAAGGTGTCAGATCCCGTTATAGATGGTTGTGAGCCACTATTGAACTCAGGATCTCTGGAAGAGCAGTCAGTGTTCTTAACCACTGAGCCATCTCTTTTCATTCTTAACATGTCCCTTCATGCTACCATGGCTCCTGATTTTTGTATTTACTTCTTTGATCTATATATCTGTACATCACCTGTGCCCCATGCTTGAGGAGGCAGGAGGAGAGCATCAGATCCCCTGGGACTGGAGTTGTTCCCAGAGAGTGGTGGTTATCATCCCCCCTACCCTCTGTCGCTGGGAGTTGAACCTGCATCTTTTGGAAGAGCAGCCAGAACTCCTGACTTTTGAGCTGTCTCTCCAGACCCTGTTGTTAGCATCACCTAATGCCTGTGCCTATAGATAGGCGGGACCACAGACCTGTTGCTAAGGGCAACAACCACCATATTCCCAAAATCCCTAGGGCTCACCTCCCACCTTTACCTGGGCCATATGTCACAACTCATATAAATACGGGGAACATTCCTTTCTCTTTCTCTTTCTCCCACTCCTCTCTTTCCACGCCACTTCCCCCCTCTCTCTCCCTCTCAATTAAACCTCTTACACGTGGAACTGCTTGAGCCTAGTGTGGTACTTTCTGACGAGGGCGCTGTCCGAACACCTGCAACTTTGGGTGAAACCCCAATGGTCTGCTTAAGACTCTCCAGTCTCCTTCCTGTGTTTTTGTTTGTTGGTGTTTTGTGTTGTTTTGGAACAATGACCTTACTTATACTCTTTGTTTCCACTTGAGCGAAGAGCCACATAAGAAGAAAGAAGAGATGATTTCTTGCTGGGCATGTTGTTGTAGTCCCAGCCCTGTGCAGACTGAGGCAGGAGAATTCCTTGAACCTAGGTGTTTGAAACTAGTCTGAGCAGTCTAGTGAGAACCTGTCTCATACAAGCAGATTATCTCTCCTGCTTTCCACCCTAGTAAGCTACTCATGGGGTAAAAGAAAACCCGAAACAATTGGGAAATTCCTCTGTAAACAACAGAAGGTCTGAAGAGATGGCCCAGGCCCACCCAAGCCCCGGTCATTGCCTCCCCGAATCACACGCCAAATACTTCGCTAAGGTATGCCCACAACACCAACACCAACCTACAAAAATAATGACAAATGTTACAGTGACATTTAAGAATTCAGTGAGGAAATCAGGACAGGAATGGTCTTAAACCACACAGGAAGCTTGTCACAAGTCTCAAGTTTTTATTTTCAGAACAGAGTCTGGTTTTATTTTTAAAAAGAGGGGGGAAATGTGATGAATGCTAGCGAGGTGACGCTTCTTCGCTTCTTCTGGGCTCGTTTTCCCAGCTCTGTGGCCCCCATACTGGCCTGCTTCCCAGGGCATGTTTAACAGGAATAGTCTTGGTTGGACAAAGCAGGGCACACCTGTTTCCTTGGGAGGCTAAAGAGGGTTCCCTAAACCCCCAAATTCTAAGCCAGCCCTGGAAACACAGTGAGATGCCCACTCAAAGAAATGTTTAAAAGAAATGTTTAAAAGGTGGGGCTCAAGCCTTTAGAGAGAGCACAGACTGAATAAGACTTGGTCTTGGGGATGTTGCGCAGCAGACTGACGAGCATTTGCCAAGCGTGCTTGAGGCCCCGGGTTTACTCCTCAGCACTACAAAGTAATTAACTTATTTTTTAAAAAAAAAAACAGATACCATGGGCTGGAGAGATGGCTCAGTGGTTAAGAGCACTGATTGCTCTTCCAGAGGTCCTGAGTTCAAATCCCAGCAACCACATGGTGGCTCACAACCATCTGTAATGAGATCTGATGCCCTCTTCTGGTGTGTCTGAAGACAGCTACAGTGTACTTATATATAATAAATAATTAATTAAAAAACAAAAACAAAACGGTTGCCATTTGAAGCTCAGGTATCAGGCCTTCTGCTTCCATGCTTAGAGGAGCTCAGAGGCTAGGAGCCCACAAGGCTAAATTCTGAGCCCAGGGTTCTTTTCCATGGTCCATTCTTTGGGCACAAGCCTCAGGACAGTGTACTATTCTGGTCATGACACTTTGGGGACATCTCAAGTCTGATCCCTATCTACAGATACCCTAGAAAACAAGAGAAGAAACAAATAGGCCTTACTAGTAGGTCATGTGTGAATGGAACAGGGGAATGACTGAAAAGATCCAAAATAGATACCCCAGAGGAAGGGACCAGCCCTGAGTCAGAATACTCACAGAAGACACGTTGATGTGCAGGACATGTGCTGGGCCTTCACTAGGCCCTCAGCAGTCCTGGCCTCTCTCACAAGTGGCCACATGACCACGTTTCTTGATGTACCAGGGGAACGCCAGCCTTCTGTCCTAAATCCAGTCAGTGGCAGTCAGCAGCCTTTCCACAGCAGAGGGACAGCTATCCAAACAGTAGAAAGAGGGTGGGTTGGGGGCCAGCCAGAGCCGGCCATGGCTCAGAGATCATTTCTTTTCACAGTCATTGAAATTAGGTAGCAAGAAACACAGCAAAGCTGAGAAGCAGACAGAACACTGGGAGCAGCTGCAGCCCCCATCCAGGCCTTAGGCCTAGGATGGTGAGTCCAGTCAGAAGGAGAGTCAGCCAGGGTGAGGAGAAAAGGCAGGCTTGCGGTGGAAAGCAGCTAGTTGGCACTGGCTGAGGTCAAGAGAGCAGAAACGTAGAGTGCAGACTGTAAACACCCTCCACAGGGTCCACTCTAGCTGGGCAGGCCCATGAGTGTTCCGGCTCAGCCTTTCATGCTTCTAGACACATAGAGATCCTCAGCCCATAGCCCCAGGAGGCTGAGTAAGAGGGTAGCCCTTGGGGAAGGTCCCAATACAGTCAAAGGAGATGAGAGACTTGGGCCTGGCTGCTGAGTTAGTAGTCAGTGACTTAGCACTTTGGGCCTGCCCCTGTGCTTGGGGCTTTAGAGGACCCTGTGATGCCTGTCTCCCAACCGAGCTGGGAAACCTCCCTCAGCTCTCCCAGCCTAAGGCCAGACACAGGATAGAAGCAGAGCCCTCCTCAAGTCCACCTGGATGGCTTCTCCTCTGTCTACCTTTACGGCAGCATTAGCCCCGAACTCAAAGAATACTACCCTAGAGGCCTAAACAGTAAAATGGCATGGCATCCAAACCTGGCAGGCAGCAGAACTACAGATTATTTTTTTTCTGGTCCCTCGTCTAGGTTCATTACGCCACATACAACTCCCAAAAACAGAAGGAGAGGAACCAAAACTCTTAAGGTTTTGTTTCTCCCTCGTCCCCCAAGTCCCATTGCCAGGGTGAGTATATCCTGGCCTGGCTCCTTGTGCCTTCTGAACCTTGATTGCCCTCAGAATACATATCCTGCCTTACAGACTCCAAGAATGACATCCCTCGTGAAGCCTGCAGGAGCCAACCCTGACTTCCCTTGAGGGACAGACTAAGGGCAGACTCTCCAGGAGGACCCTGTTGGGGAAGGCTAAGCAGGTTTCTGCAGGGTGCCTTCTCCCTGATGAGGCCTGAAGCAGAGGAGAGGTGAAAGGTCACACCCTCTCCGCTCTGGGCCAAGCTTTTCTAAAGGAGCAGGTGGTACTCTCCTGGGTCCCTAAGAGGCCTGACCTCACATACATTTGAACCCACTAAAGCAGTTGCTCTGAACCCAATTCCAACCCGGCCAGCACCAGCACAGGGAGGATAATTATTCTGCTGCAGAGGGAGGAACCAAGGGAGAGCAAGCCAATGGCTGACACTCCACAGACCCTGTAAATCTGGCACCAAACCCCAAGGGGATCCAGTAGCCCCGCTGAATGCAACTTCTGAGGGTTTGATTTTTTTTTTCTTTTTTCTTTTTTTTTTTTCTTTTTTTCTTTTTTTTTTTTTTCTTTTTTTTTTGCAAGCAGCATCAGTATGTGATGCACTGGAAATGGAAGCACAGAGGTAGAAATACGCGCTCACCCAACAAAGGGTGGTGTTTGGTCCTTCCACATAGACCTGCTCCCCCTGAAGCTGAGCGGACAGGAGCAGGAGGGAGGAAGACCCTGGGAGAGCCTCTCCCTTGGAGTACAGCTACCCAGCCAACTCCTGGGGACTGCAGCCATCAATTCAGGCAGGAAAGCATGGTGGTGTGTGTGTTGTGAAGCAAGGCCTCTCTAGATCTCCTTCCCACTGCAAGGGGCATGGGACTGACACCCAGAAAATACACTACACACACACACACACACACACACACACACACACACCAAAGCTCACCCTCCCTGCCTGAACGCCTTTCCTCCATTCTCTCCCACAGGAATAGGAATCAGGATGAAGGCAAGAAAAGCAAGTGGCACATGTATCCAATCCCTTGTATGTCAGGACAGGGAAGACTGTGGTGAGCATGGGCCCTTCTTCCTCACGGTGTATTGCTGGTCTCCCTCCAAGTAGTCTCTACCCATGGGGTGCAGAAGAATTCACTGGCCTTCTGCCTAATCAACAGTTACCTCCAAACACAGCCAAGGGGACCGGAAATCCTAAAGCTAAGATCAGGGCCCCTGCCCTTCACTGCTTCAATTCTGAGAGGCCACAGCTAGAGTGTTGACGTAGCCATGAGGACCCCCTTCATTTTCTAAGTGGCCCCGCTGGGAGCATCCCTGAGGTGGTGGTGGAGGAGGCGGTGGAGGAGCAGAGGGAGGAGCACCATAGCTGCTTCTGGCCCGACTTGGGGATACCCAGCTCCCCCGGTCCCAGCAGCCCTCCAAGGCCTCCAGGCCACGGCAGCCAAGGAAAAAGAGGTTCTTGAGCATGAAGATGGACAGCGGCTGTTGGTAGCTCACGACCAGGAGGCTGCGCAGCGCCAGCAAGGGCACGTCCACCAGGCAGCCGCCCAGCAAACGCAAAAGGCGGCTGCAGCTTCCAGGCCCGGGGGCCTGGCCCCAGGACGGCGCTGCCGTGGCGGTGTTGAGCTCGTACAGCCAGAGCACTGGGGAGGCAAGCGTGAGGAAGTAGACGGCGATGAGCAGGTAGCGCAGGTGCGCCGGAAGCGGCACGCGGCCGTCCAGCATCAGCTCCACCAGCGTGAAGCTGTCCAGCAGGTCCAGACACGTGCCCAGGAAGCAGCCCGCCGCGCGATGCTGCTGTGGCTGCAGGAGCAGGGGACCCGCCGAGCCCGGGGGCGCGCCCGCCTCGCTGATGGCTCGCACTAGGCTGTAGAGCAGCGGCACGGACAGCGCCATGGTAAGGCGAAAGCCCGTGGTGCCAAAGGGCGCGCGCAGCTCGATGAGGTCCAGGATGGACGTGCCCAGGATGAGCACAACCTTAGGAGTGAAAGCGATGGAGTAGATGAGCCAGGCCAGGTACGCAAAGGCGAACTCGCCCGCTGCCCCAGCCGTCCCCGGCCCGGCCCCGGAGCCTCCAGAACCTCCTCGGCCCCCGCGGGCCTTGGCCCCGGCCCCCGCCGACGCCGCCGCGGATAGGTGCAGAGGCGGAGCCGAGTGGTGGTGGAGCTGGTGGTGGTTGTGCGCGCTGTTCGCCGGGCCGCCCCGACGGCCCCGGCTGTTCTTGGCGAAGAAGATGGCCCAGCCCACCACCACCACCAGGTCGGTGGCGATCCAGGAGCACCAGTACAGGTCAGTGACAGCGATGAGGTACAGGTCCAGCAGACCGCCCTGCGCCAGCAGCAGCACCACAGACAGCGCCTGGTAGCCCCAGCGGCACCCGGGGCTTGGCGAGCAGCCCCGGCGCCGACCCCTGCGGCCCGAGCGAGCCGGGCGGCCGCAGCAGCAGCAGCAGCAGCACGAGCAGCAGGAGGCGCCGCCGCCGGTCCCCGCGCCGCCTGCGCCCGCCGCCGAGCGGCTTCCGGGGCCCCCGACGGTGCCGGCCGCGGCGCCCGCGCCGAAGTCCGCGGCGGTCATGCTGCAGGAGGAGGTGGGCGTGGAAGTGGAGGAGGCGGCGGCGGGCGCGGTGGCGGAGACCGGGACGCCCCCCTGCGCCGGGGGCCCCGGGAGCGCGGCGGCGGCGGGCACCAGTGGCTTGCTGATGCTAATGCTGTCGTCGTCGTCCTCTCGCTCCGCGCCGGTGCTGCTGCTCGGGGAGCCGCCGCCCCCGCCGCGTCTGCCGCCGCCCCCCCCGCGGCTGGTGCTGGTGCTGGTGCTGCTGTCGCCCGAGCCTCTCCGGCCGCGGGAGGAGCCCCCCCGGAGGAAGAGGGGCTGGAGCCGGGCGGCGGCGGGGGGCGGCGGAAAGGAGGCGGGCGCGGACGAGAGCGCGCGAGGGTGGCCCAGCGCCGGGTGCATTGTCCTCGGAGGGGCTCCAAGGGCTGCCCGGCCGCTTTCTCCCCGCCAACCTCGGGCTGACGAGGCGGCAGAGGGGAACCCGGGCCAGCCGCTGCCGCCTCCTCGCCAGCTGCTGGAACTCGCACCCGGGTCGGGAGGCGGAGAGATCCGGACTGGAGCGGCCGGACTGGGCGAGTGGAGCCGCGCGGGTGGCTGGGCTGGGGGAGAGCCGGGGAGCCGAGCAGACCGCCGGGACTGGAGAGGCGGGGGCGGAGGAGGGGAGCGAGCCCAGCAGGCAGCAGAAGGAGTTGGCAGCGGGGAAACCAGGACTGGATTCGAGGCAGAGAGGAGGCGAGAATAGAGGAGGAGAAAGCCTGGCTGGCTGGATCAGCAGGAAGGAAAGGAGGGAGAACCGAGGCGCCGGAGTAGAGTTGAAAGCGCATCAGGCCAGGCGGGACAGGAGCATAGGTTTCCTGAAGTCGCTAGCTCCACAGCCCTAAGGGCTGAACCTGAACTGCTGGTGGCCTTGGTCTCAGTATAGACCCACCCCGGTGCCTCCAAGCACCATGATCCTTTCTTGCCTATCAGGAGGAAGCACGGGTCAACTTTCTCCTCTTTGCGCCACCAACCATCCTGCCGCTTCCTTCCATAAGGCCCTGAGAACTCAATGAAAGTGATTAAAAAGTTAAATTAAAAAGAACCAGGAGGAGACTGGGGATGATGTGTCTCAACTGGTAGAATGACCCGCCTTGTATGCATTCAGTCCTGGGTACCAACCCATCACCAGAAACCAAACAAACAACGCCCCCCCCCCCATTCTATTATTCAGAAGGAGCATCCCCCCAACCAAATGCTGTGTATTCACACATCCAAAACTGTCCTCCCCCGGGAGTTCTTCAGTTTCTAGGAAATGAAAAGGCTCCCTGAACAGAACTGCTGAGAAGAGAGCTTTGGAAGAGGGTGGGATGCAAATACCACTGTCTAGTCCTGGGGTAGGGAGGCCAGGGCCACTTCGAGGAGCCGCTCTGGAGACCTGGGGTGGGGCAGTTGCTTACTTAGTCAGGCTCATCTTTGGTATTCTAGGAGGTTTGTACCTAGCTGGGTTCCTCCCCACACCCCATATCTGATTCCAGGTCTGAGGAGATAGAGCAGAAGGATCAGAAATCCAAAGTCATCTTCAACTACATTGCAAGTTTGAGGCCAGCTTGGGCTATGTGAGACCCTGTCACAAAACCAAAAAAGTTAAAGCAGGAGATGAAATAACAGGAAAATATGTCTGAGGAAGAAGAGGGGGAAAGGGATCTTTGAGGTATGGAAGCATGCATATGAATAGACTCCAGAGGAGCCAGCTCCTCCGCAGCCCAAGGTACTTAGGAAGCTGAAAGAGGAACATTGAAGGTTCAAGGCCAGCCTGGATGGTTCCATGGGCTGAGTCTGCCCAGGGGCTGCCCTCCCTCTCCCCCTCCCTGTCTCCCCCAGGTAGGAACCCTGCAGGGCAGGAGGTAAAGTCCTGCTTTTAGAGGTAGGGAAGAAAAAAACTACAATAGCATTGGGGCTTACAAAGGTTCTGGGCCTTCTGTGTAATTCCACTCCCAGTCCATAGGAGGAAGTTAGGAGCTTGCCCGTGTGTCTTCCTCCTCCTGCTGCAGACTTTATGTCCCCTGCCCTGATTTCACTGCCTCAAAGCTGGTGCCACAGTTGCCTGCCAGAGTGGGATCACCATACTGCTGGATGCAGCCTTACCCCCTTATATGCATTTGTTGTTGTTGTTTGGTTAGTTGGTTTTCAATTTTTGAGACAGGGTTTCTCTGTGTAGCCCTGGCTGTCCTGGAACTCATTCTGTAGACCAGGCTGGCCTCGAACTCAGAAACCCGCCTGTCTCTGCCTCCCAAGTGCTGGGATTAAAGGCGTGCGCCACCACCGCCCGGTGCAAAAGTGCTACTTTAAATCTGGTCTTCACAGGCCTCATGGCATGAGAGCTTCAGCCATGCCAGCTGGTGCCAAGGCCACCCTCTGGAGGCAGGGTGGAAATGACAGCTTTGAAGATGTAGCCTCTGCTTGTACACATCCCACCAAGTCCAGCAGATGTCTGCGCTGAGCCAGTCCTGGTAGAAACAGGGCTTGGGGAGCCGCCAGCTTCTAATGTGAGTGATAATAGACCAGCTTCCTAGTCTTCCCCGGGGAAAATGCCAGCCAGCAGTGAACACGGAGGCTGGCCTGAGATTCCTCCTTAAGTCAATGAAGTGGATGAAGAGGCAAAGGCGGCTGGAAAAGGCTGAAGTCAAGGAAAAAGCATTGGGATTCCTGAGAACACCGAAGAACCAGTCTCCCCGCCCCCGGTGCCCCTGCCTCAGACCCACCCGTCCTGCTGAACCCTCTCGTTCCTAGGACCAGATTATTTTACTTTAAATGTTCATTGAAGTGTCCTACCAGCCAGTGGGATTACCTTTCTTTTTATTTTATTACTATTGACTTATTTTATGTGTATGAGTATTTTGTCTGCATGTACCTCTGTGTACCATACACATGATTGGTATCTGCAAAGGTCAAAAGAAAATGCTGGAGTCTGTGGGGCTAGAGTTACAGATGGGTGTGAGCCATCAGAACCTTTGTAAGCCCCAATGCTATTGTAGTTTTTTTCTTCCCTACCTCTAAAAGCAGGACTTTACCTCCTGCCCTGCAGGGTTCCTACCTGGGGGAGACAGGGAGGGCAGCCCCTGGGCGGACTCAAATCTGAGTCCCCTGGGAAAGAAGCCAGTACTCTTAACCAATGAGCTCTCAGTTCTCCAGCCCCTACAGAGTTGATTTTCTGTAAGAGGTTCTTTAGCTGAATTTCCTGTAGCGCCCAGGGCTCTAAGCAACAAGCACACCACTAATCAGGATAATTCAGGGTAACTCTGGGTAACTATGGAACAAATTGGTGGCCAGAGTACTGGCGGCATCTCTCCTCTCTTTAGATTGGATAATTCTCAGGCTTCTTTACACACACACACACACACACACACACACACACACACACACACGGGGCGGGGGGAAGGATTTTAACTGTAAAAATATCAAAGGATCTAGAAAAAGAAAGAAAACAGTCACAGTGTCTCTTATAAGCCCTCGGGGGTAGGGAGGATCTATGCTGGATGCTCTCCATACAACACTTGTATGGAAACCCATCCAGGTCACTTTACCAGTGAAGACAAGCAGGTTACCTAGACCTCTGCCCATCAGCCTGGCCGCCAGCTCCCCTCACAAATCCAGCTGTGAGAAGCTCACAGACCTGGGAAGGGGTCAGTCAGAGCCGTTTCCCCAACCACTCCTCACGTCCTAGACGCTGGGTTAAGTTCCTCTGGCAGCAGAACACCTTGGGCTTCTGACCTACAAAGCCAATGGCTCATGGCCTTCCCGAAGAACAAGAGACAAACCAGGAGGAAGAAGTGGCCTTGTCCAGCTCAGCGGTGGAGGAAGGTTCAGCGGGGCAGGGCAGCCTTTCCTAGTACTAGCCACTGCCCTGTTCCCTGTTCCCAGATTCTTTCTCTGCATCTCACCTTTAGAGCAAGAATAAAGGCCTGGTTCAAAGGGAGCTGCCAGAGCGCATGAGGAGGCCTCTTGTGCGAACATGAGAATAGACAAGTTGAGTTCACTGGTTCTCAGTCACAGTCAGCATACACGGCACTCAAAAGAGCAAACCCTGCAGGAGATGGAGACCAAAGCAGAGGACTCAGCTCATCGAGGACCTGGAGCCTCAGCACTACTCGGCACTCTCAGAGAACACAAGCAGCTCCACAGACACAGAGAGCTCTTCTAGAGGGGTGTGCCCTGAGCGGCCCAGGGAAAGTCTCATGAAGATGCTACCATCCACAGGGACAGTCTCCCTATGCTTCAGCCCCTGAGCTAGGTGCTGGGACTCCACGGATGTTCTCTGAAAAGTGGAAGCAAGCTCCTTGTTAGGAGTAGGGAACCCAGCAAGCACTGAGCGGTGTGGATAGTAGACTAAGTTCCGTAACCCCCATCACCTAAGCCCTGAGTCGGGAGCTGAAGCAGTAAGGCCTGCCTAGATGAGAGCCATTCTGAAGGAAAGGATGTTGGCAGGAAGCTGGGCTTGGGGTGAGGGATGGGGATACAGAGTATCCCAGAAGCAAGATGGAGAGCCAGATCTCTGAAGATGGATGCTGTCTGGTGAACTACATATTAGCAAAATGTCCTTACTAGAGAGCTGTGCAAAACACAGCAACCTTGTAATGTATAGTTCATCTAAAGAGACTGCAAAGGAAATTTTATTTATTTATTTATTTATTTATTTATTTATTTATTTATTTTTGGTTTTTCGAGACAGGGTTTCTCTGTGTAGCCCTGGCCGTCCTGGAACTCACTCTGTAAACCAGGCTGGCCTTGAACTCAGAAATCCACCTGCCTCTGCCTCCCAAGTGCTGGGATTAAAGGCGTGCACCACCACTGCCAGGTGCAAGGACAATGTTGTTTGTTCCTGAGACAGGGCATCACTTGTAGCCCTGGCTGTCCTGGAACTCATCATGTAGACCTTTTGCCTCATAGAGATCAGCCTGCCCTTGTGCCCTAGGGGCTGAGATTAAAAGTGTGTGCCAGTATATCCACTCCTCTTGTTATTCTATGAGCCCCAGAGCCCCGGAGCCTCACACAGTCTAGCACTCCACCACTGAGTATCTCCAACATGGTTGTGCACCAGGCACATGAGTGTGTCTCCACAAGCCAGAAGGCATCTGATGCCCTGGGACTGGACTTACAGCTACTGAGTTGCTTTGTGGGGAAGAGCTCCAAGTTTTGCACTGGTTCCTTCTCACTGCTGTGACACTATACTTTATTTTTGTTTGTTTGTTTGTTTAATGCATATGAGTACACTGTTGCTGTTTTCAGACACACCAGAAGTAGCATCGGATCCCATTACGGATGGTTGTGAGTCACCATGTGGTTGCTGGGATTTGAACTCAGGACCTCTGGAAGAGCAGTCATCACCACTGAGCCATCTCTCCAGCCCCTTGTTTGTTTGGATTGTTTTTGTTTTTGTTTTGTTTTGTTTTTTTGAGACAAGATTTCTCTATGTGTAGCCCTGCCTGTCCTGGAACTCATTCTGTAGACCAGGCTGGCCTTGAACTCACAGAGATCTCTGCCTCCCCAGTACTAGGATTAAAGGCATATACCTCCATGACCTGATCGTAATGAAGGCTGGTGAGATGGCTTAGTGGCTAAGAGCGCTGACTGCTCTTCTGAAGGTCCTGAGTTCAAATCCCAGCAACCACATGGTGGCTCACAACCACCCGTAATGAGATCTGACACAGCTACAGTGTGCTTACTTATAATAATAAATAAATCTTTGGGCCAAAGCAAGCGGGGCTGACTGGAGCGAGCAGGGTTAACTGGAGCAAATAGAGCTCCTAAAAGTCAATTCCCAGCAACCAGATGAAGGCTCACAACTATCTGTACTGCTTCAGTGTGTACTCCTATGCATAAAACAAATAAATCTTTGAAAAAAAATGCCTAATGAATCCATTTAAGACAGGATAATTTTGATTCACTGTTTGAAGGGATACAGCTCACCATGGTGGGGAAGGCATGGTGTCAGGGAGATGAGGCAACTTGTCATGTCTGCAGTCAGACAGAAGAAAGAGCTGAATGCTGGCTCTCAGCTCACTTACACCTTTTCTTCAGCCTGGGCCTCAGAGCAGGGCTGCCTTCCTCAGTTAAGCCACTCCGGAAATGGAAACGCCCTCATGGGGGGGGGGGGTGTCGTCTAGGTGGTTCCAAAGTGAGTCAAAGTGACAGTGAGAATTAACTGTCACAGCCAGGAAAATAGAAATCAGCAAAAACATCAAATCTAGGCAGGGAAAACCTAAATTTCAGCATCTCTATATTATATTTAAAATTTTCAGGTCCTCACCAACTTGTGTGCTTTTTCTGGAGACATGCAATCTCATGTTGTTCAACTTTGCCTCAAACGACATATGACCAAATATAATATTCAACTTCTGATCCTCCTGTCTACCTTCCTAGTGCTGGGATTACGGGCATGTGCCACCCTGCCTGGTTTATGTGGTGCTGGAGACGGATGCCAAAGCAACCACTCTACCAGCTGAGCCAAATCCATACACCTGGAGGGTCTAAGTCCCTTCCCTTTCCTTCCTTTTCTTCCCCTCCCCTCCCTTTCCCTTTCCCTTTCTTCCTTCCTTTTTTTTTTCCTCCGAGACAGGGTTTCTCTGTATAGCCCTGGCTGTCCTGGAACTCACTCTGTAGACCAGGCTGGCCTCGAACTCAGAAATCCACCTGCCTCTGCCTCCCAAGTGCTAGGATTAAAGACGTGCGCCACCACCACCCGGCTGAGTACACCTTCTTTATTCTCTTTCCTAACTGTAGATGCAGTGTGACCAGATGCCTCAAGCCCCTGAGGCAAGATGAATCCCCACCACAAGGACTGCGACTTCAAACTGTGAGGCAAGGTAAACCCTTTCCCCTCTAGGCTGCTTTTGCTGGGGCATTTTATCAGTGAGTACATTCTAAAGGCGGATTATCAGGCTCAGATCCTGCCTCTGCCACAGAGAGAAGCTTGTCGGAGAATTTATTTAATCCCAATCTGCGGTTTCTACTCTACCTTGATCATTCAGTTCCCGGATAAAAGATAGACAACTTTTATTATTTACAATAAGTCTTAAACAGCACAAGAGCTGGGCAGGTTATCTGCCCTCTATGCTGTTAGAATGTACTTTCCTATGGATAACCCCAAGTTATTACTTACTATGTTTCATCTGGGCTGCTCTTAACTCCAACTGGCCAGCCCCCAGGGCGGAGTAGAAATTCTCGCTTAGAATTAAATACATTCAACAACAGAAGCAGATTAGCCACAGTTCTCTGGAGACCAGAATCAATAGAACGAATACATATTAAAAGGAGACTAATTAGACTGGCTTGCATGGTACAGTCTGGGTGCCCAGCGATGACGGTCTTCAAACTGGAACCTATCTGTTCATCCATGAAGATGGAAGCCTTGGCGCCCAGTCTTCAGTTCCCACTGGATGGCAGAAAAGGCTTGTTTCTGCTATTGGTAAAGAACAGTGGCAGCAGCAGGCCTGGTGAGACTCACCACCAAGACACGAAGACAAGCAGGCAAAAAAGCAAGTGTTCACATTGGACTTCCTTTCTATTGACTGGCAAGTGTCACTCACATTTAGGGTGGGTCTTCCCATTGTAAATAATCCAATCAAGGAAATCCCTCCCAGACATGCCCAGAGGGCTCTGTGTCTTGTTAAGCTGACAGTATTAGCCACCACAGAAGCCAGTGTGGCGGCAGGTCTTAGCTGTCTGCTTCTCTGGAATTAGAGCTATTTAGAATCTTCTAGATATGGCTGTGGTGGCACCTCCAGGGAGCACTGACGTGTTGGACAGTGGTTGGGGAGGGACAGGGGAGGCTGCCTCCAATGTGGATGGCACCATCCAATGGGCTGGGGTTGTGGATGGAAAAGTTATAAAGAGGAAGTGAGCAGATGCATGCAAGCTGCACTTCCTGTGTGTCCAATGTCACCCCCATGGCCCACAGCGTCCAATGACAGCTTCTGCGTTTCACAGCATGAGCCAATACCACTGACTCTCCAGGAGCTCCACACCTTTCCTCTCCTCTAAAAACGAGCCTGTTTATATTTGTTCATTTCTTGCATCTGAAGTATCCTCCAATGACATTGTCGGCCTGAGATTCTTCATCATAATCATTAACCACTGCACAACTATAACCAGCCACTTTACCGGGCTGGTTATACAGTCTCCACCAAGTTTGCAGAGCCTATTCATTGCCCTAGTTTCCTGCCATCCGTTAGGTTGATCTGAGGCTTGGCACATAGAGTCTCCACTAACTTGTCAAGCATAATGTATTAATCAGGGCTCTCTGGAAGAACAGAACTGATAAATAAAAGTGTGCATGTGCATGGGTGCATTTGTGTGTGTGCTCATGTACATGCAGGGGGAGAGGGGTATGTGTGTGGGATGGGATTTAGTAGAGTCGCTTACAGGCTGTGGTCCAGGTAGTCCACTAATGGCTAAGACCTTTCCGACAGAAAGTCCAAGAATCAATAGTTGCTGGGCATCTCAGCTAGCCTTCAGTATACACCAGAATCCCAGAGAAGCAGGCTCTAATGCCAGTGAAGGAAAGGGCTTGTAAGTAGAGCGAGGGCAAGCAGGCCTTCTTCCATGTCCTTTATAGGCTGCCACTGGAAAGTGGGGGCCAGATTAAAGGTTGCTCTTCCCCTTCAAAAGATCCAGATCAAAGATGGGTCTTCCCACTTTAATGATTTTTTTTTTGTCTTGTTTTTTTCAAGACAGGGTTTCTTTGGCTCTCCTGGAACTCACTCTGTAAACAAGCCTAGCCTCAAAGTCAGAGATCCACCTGTTTCTGCTTTCCAAGAGCTAGGATTAAAGGCATGCACCACTACCATCACTGCCACCGCCACTGCCACCACCACTATCACCACCAGGCATCCAATTCAATGATTTAATTAAGAAAAATTCCTCACAGGTTGTGGTGGTTTGCGTAGGTATGGCGCCTATAGACTCAAGTGTTTGAATGCTTGGCCCATAAGGAGTGGCACTATTAGGAGATGCGGCCTTGTTGGAGTATGGGTGGCTTTGTTAGAGGAAGTGTCACTGGGGGTGGGCTTTGAGGTCTCCTACGCTCAAGCTACGCCCAGTGTGCCACTTTCTCTTCCTGTTGCCTGTAGATCCAGATGTAGAACTCTCAGCTCCTTCTCCAGCATGTCTGTCTGCATGTTGCCATGTTTCATACCATGATGATAATGAGCTAAACCTCTGTAACTGTAAGCCAGCCCCACTTAAATGTGTTCCTTTACAAGAGTTGCTGTGCTCATGGTGTCTATTCACAGCAATACAATACTAAGATACAAGTGACTGGATTTTAGTTAATTCCCGATACAGTCAAGTTGACAACCACGAATAGCCATCACACACAAGCTCATCACAACTGAATGCAAGCACACAAAGATGGGCTTGGCACAACATTCATCTAAAACCAGATGCTTTTACAACAAATATAGACCAAGTACAGACGTAAGATCCAATTTAATATAAAGCTTGATTTGCTAACTGGCTACTGAGCCTCTGTCTATCGGCCATACAACCTGCTTGGTGGGTGCCCCACAGCACTTGCTGGGTAAGAAGAAGAAAGGAAGAGGAGGAGGAGGAGGAGGAGGAGGCGGCGGCGGCGGCAGCAGCAGCAGCAGGAATGAAGAAATAAACAGACCAAGAGAAGAAAGAGAGCACCCAAGGAATGCCATGGCTATGTAGGAAATGTTGGGAGTCAGAGAGGGGGTGATGGGAGAGTGTTTATTCTCCAAAGAGAAAATGGCACAGGCTTTAGAAGCAAGGGTTGGAGAAACCTGGAAGCAAATGCTTGCCAAAGTTCTGTCAACGTCCTAGCAATTCACACTCTGAGACATCTTCCACCTCCAGGCCCCCGAAGCTGCCAAGAGCCCCAGGCAGAGAAACAGGCCTCCTAGCATGACCCACCTCAACAGAACAGGAGGCACTGGCAAATGACAGAGTGTTTGAAACACACACACTCACACACACAAAATTATTTTAGCAGAGGTATTTTAAAATTCCTCCCTCAAGGCAGCATCCAGTTGCTACAGCAACCCCGGCTCTGTAGGACGTCCTCATTACCAACATGCTCCCTGCACCTGCACGAGGCAGTCCAGAGGTGTTCCTCACCAACTCTGGGGTCTGCCATCAGGGGACCACTCAAAGTGCCTCAGTAATTACTTCTGTTCACTGCCATGCCTCACAGATGCTTGGTCCCAATATTGATAACATCATTAAAAATATAGGGTCATCAGGCATGGTGGCACAAGCCTGTAGTCCTAGCACTGGGGAGGTAGAGAGTTGAGTCCAGGTGTTTAAGACCAGCCTAGACAATATAGTGAAACCTATCTCCTCAAAATAAAATAAAGCAAACTACAGGTTCATTGCCTAGCCAGGCAGTGGTGGCGAATGCCTTTAATCCCAGCACTTAGGAGGCAGAGGCAGGTGGATTTCTGAGTTCAAGGCCAGTCTGGTCTACAGAGTGAGTTCCAGGACAGCCAGGGCTACAGAGAAACCCTGTCTCGAACAAACAAAAACAAAACAAACAAACAAAAAAAACACCCCAGGTTCATTGCCTACCATATATTATTTCCTGGGTTTGATTCCAAGGAAGAGGTAAATGGAAGTGGGGGAGGGTTATGGAAGCCCGGTGTGGTGGTGTATACTTAAAATCTCTGCACTTGAAAGGCAAGGGCAGCCCAGGAATTCAAGGTTACCCTTCACTATAAAGCAAGTTTGAAGCTAGTCTGGACTACAAGACTCTGTCTCAACATAAAACAGAAGTGTTGGAATCCTGGCTTGGGATGCTATTAGTATGCAAAAAATGGTTTTCTGGTTGATCTTTTTTTTCAAGACAGGGTTTCTCTGTGTAGCCTTGGCTGTCCTAGAACTCATTCTGTGGACCAGGTTGGCCTCGAACTCAGAGACCTGTCTCCCTTAGCTTCTCAAGTGCTAGGATTAAAGGTGTGAGCTACCACACCAAAATGAGCTTTTAAAAGGCTTACATATCATTCAAATTGATAGCTGGCCTTTGACTTGTGGGTTTTTGTTTTTTAAAGATTTATTTATTTAATAAATGTAGCTGTCTTCAGATGCAGTAGAAGAGGGCATCAGATCCCACTACAGATGGTTGTGAGTCTCCATGTGTGTTGGTAGGAACTGAACTCAGACCTCTTGAAGAACGGTCAGGGCTCTTAACTGCTGAGCCATCTCTCCAGCCCCTCTTTGTTTGGTTTTGAGACAGTTACTCTATATAGCCCTGGATGTGCAGGAACTCCACTTGTAAAGGAGGGTGGCCTTGAACTCACAAAGATCCACCTGCTTCTGACTCCAGAGGGCTGGGATTAAAGGCATGTGCCACTACCGCCCAGCTGTTTTTGTGTGTTTGGAAACAGGGTCTCTATAGCCCTGGCCATCTGTCCTGGCAGCCCTTTGTTGCTCCATCAGAGCATGTACAGGTCACATTTTCATCCAGTTTGTAATTGAGCAAATGGAGGCAGTTGGTTAGGAGTTGTTTCCACTTCTCATTTAGCTAAATTAGCTCCTCAGGGACAGGACTAGACCTGCTGGTGGGGAGCCAGAAATCCTGTATGATGTCTTAGGAACACAAGCAAGAGGGAAGAATGACCAGTGCTATGGTACCCTAGGACCTGGCCAAAGGATCCGGGCTACAGTCCTGGTGCCCTCACATGGCCATACTTGGCTTTGCTCTCCTGTTCTCCAAAATACACAGTTGCACTCCATACAAGCTGAAAACGCTGGACCCAAGGAGACGCTCCTGGACTGTGGCTCCACTGAGCAGTGCTTGGAGAAAGACAGGAAGCCCACAGCCTGGGGAGGTCTCGGGGAACACACAGACCCAGTTAGAAGGCTGACTAAAGGCCTAGTCCCTCTTAAAAACAAATTGTTTGCCTGCATCTCTGTCTCTGCACCAGGTTTGTGCTGTGCCTGCAGAGGCCAGGGAAGGGGATTGAATTCCCTGAGACTGGAGTTGCAGGTGGTTTTGAGTCACCATATGGTCCTGGAAATAGAACCCAGGTCTTCTGGAAGTGCTGAGCCATCTCTCCAGCCCTGCTTCAACCCCACTTCTCGGTTGATTTCAGTTCGTTTCCACTCAAGAATAGTATTGCTGCCAATGTTTGGTCATTACCATGGTGCTGAGTGCTACCAGCCAAACAACATGCCTTTATGTTTCTGAAACGAGTAACTGAATGACTTCTGCCTTTGGACCTTATTGGTAAGAAACTGAATAGGTTAAGCATTGCCTCTGTGTAGTGGGGTTTGTGAGGCTCCAAATTCTATGAACTCCTGATGCTCATTTAAAAACTCGAGGCTGGGGACATGGCTCACCAGGTAAATGTGCTTCCCACACAAGCCTGGCCACCTGATCTCAATGTCCAGAATCCACAGAAAGGAGAGAGAACCAACTTGAGAAAGTTGTCTTCTGACCCACACACACTTGCCCTGGCACATGCACACTACACACCCAGAGTAAATAAAGCTTTGCAAAAATTGGAGCCAGATGTGGTGGCTTCTTCCAATTACAGCAGCAGTGGGACAGGAGGATTACAGGGCTCACAGGCCAGGCTGACTAGCCAAATCCTGAGCTCCAGGTTCAGTTAGAGACCCTGTATTACAAAATATGGTGGCTCAGAGGTTACAAGCACTTGCTGCTCTTCCAGGTGACCCACAGTGATTCTCAGCATCCACAAGGGGGTTAACAACTGTGATTCCAGTTCCAGGGGATCTGATATCCTCTTCTGATCTCCATGGGCACCAAACGCAAATATGGTATGTGGTACACAGATAGGCACACGGGCAAGACAACCATACACATAAATAAAACTGTAAACATTAAACAAAAATAAAATCAGGTGGGAAGACACTAGCATTGACCTCTGACCTCCAAATGAACATAGGTATCCATGTCTACTCCTATCCTATGCACGAACACTCTCATGCGTGCACATACACACACAAACACACACACACACACACACACAGAGAGAGAGAGAGAGAGAGAGAGAGAGAGAGAGAGAGAGAGAGAGA
>JADRCD010223583.1:0-54010 GCA_019843815.1 Montemys delectorum
AGGGAGGGAGGAAGGGAGAGAGGGAGGGAGAGAAGGAGGAAGGGAAAGAGAGAGGAAGGGTTTGTTTTGATTCACAGTTGAAGAGGACAGTCTATGGTGGCAGAAATTTGGTGACAGGAGTGTGTCTCAGTCTCCAGGATGACACTGCCCAACTTAAGGAAGGTCTTCCCATGTCAGTTAATCCTCTCTGGAGATGCCTTGACAGCCATGCTCACAGGGTTGCCTCCCAGGTGATCCTAAGTTCAGTCACATAGATTAAACAATACATCAGTCAGTCATCAAGAAGGAAGCCAGGTGCTAATAGATGGCCGCGACTAGACACCTGTAGTTAGCAGGTGGCAGTCTATCCTGGGTAGTTTTCTGTCAGCGTGACAAAATAATAGCAAGAGCTAGCCGTCTGGGACGGTGGACCTCAACTGAAAATCTGCCTCCGTTAGATTAGCTTGTAGGCAAGTCTGTAAGTAGTCCCTCTTGATGTGGGAGGGACCGCCCGCTGCTGACAATGCCATGGTGGGCAGCTGCCCCTGGGCGTGTAAGAATGCAGGCTGAGCCACACGGAGAGCAAGCCAGTTGCAGTGGCCTCTGCTCCACTTCCTGCTCGGGCTTTGTTTGATGATGGATTGTGATCAGGAAGTGTAAGCCAAATAAACCCTTCCCTCCTCAAGTGGCGTTTGGTCTTGGTGGGTTTTGTTTGTTTGTTTTTATCCCAGCAATAAAAGGCGAGCTAAGACACAATCTAATACACTTTCACTTAACGACCCACAGTTAGGATACAGTAATATCTCTACAGGTTGTTTTCTCCTGAGACCTCACAGAGGTTTTTTTGTTTTTTGTTTTTTCAAAAGTTTTAATTACAATTTGAGAAAATTAACTAAAACCTTCTGAATAAACCATTTTTTTTATATAAACAAGTTCCCTTTTAAAACTAAGCATCTGTCTGTTTGTTTCTGTTAGTTTGTTGTAGCCCAGCTAACCTCAAACTCACAGAAATCATTCTGCTTCAGCATCCCCAGTGCTGGGGATACAGGTGTGTGCTACCATGCCTGGCATCATTTTTTCAGGTACATAGAAACCAGGATATCTCTCTCTCTCTCTCTCTCTCTCTCTCTCTCTCTCTCTCTCTCTCTCTCTCCCTCTCCCTCTCCCTCTCCCTCTCCCTCTCCCTCTCCCCCCCCTCATCTTTTTATTGGTTCTTTGTGAATTTCACATCATGCATTGTGCCCACTCATCTCCCCACCCCCTCAGACTCACCCTCCATTCTTTCAATCTCCTCCCCCAAAGAAGAACCAATCTTGGTTGTGGAAGCTGTACTGTGTGTGTCACAGTGGGTCACACAGTACAGCTTCCCAGCACAACTGCTGACTTTTTCGTTTTAGACAGGAAGCAGTAAACTTTATTAAAGGTATTGATTCAATTTTCAATTACTAATGGAGTTAATTTTTTTTATTTAAAAAGCATAGTTGTACAATTTACTTCCGACAATGCAATGGTCTCTAACCATAAAATATATCATTACTAATATATAAAACCGCATAGACTCATAAGTATATGCCATTCTTAGCAAAACAAATTATTTTTGTGAAAACAAGAGGCACACTATATTTTCAATGGTGGACTAAATTTCTATCAACACTCTCCTTATACAACCATAGCTTTGTCTCTTAAGGCATCTGGCAGGTATCTCTGCCAAATATGGCTACCTGCATACATTTGTTTGGAGACGTGCTCATACAGTCCATGTTGGTCTTGAACTTGATACACAGGTGAGTGTAAGAAAGTTTCCTCTTCCATGTTCTTTTATGTCCAGGTCTAGGATGGGTCTTATCGCCTGAAATGAACCAATCAAAACTCAGGAACGGCAGCTGTGGTGGTTTGAATATGCTGGGTACTAGTAGGAGTGGCACTGTTAGGAGCTGTGGCCTTGTTGGAGGAAGTGTGTCACTGTGGGGGTGGGCTTTAAGAGACCCTCCTCCTCCCCACATGGAAGCTAGTCCCCTAGAGGCCTTCAGATGAAGATATAGAACTCTTCAGATCCACCTGCACCATGTCCGTCTGGACACTAGCTACCATCCTCCCACCTTGATGATAATGGACTGAACCTATGAACCTATAGCCACACAGTGCCATCTTCATGTTGTCTTTCTAAGAGTTCTTGGTCATAGTGTCTCTTCACTGCTATGGAAACCCTAACTAAGTGGTGCACGCCTTTACACCTTTAATTGCAGCACCTGGGAAGCAGAGGCCGAGGTTTCTCTATCAGTCTGAAGATGGCCTGGTCTACGTGGCAAGCTCCAGGACAGCCAAGACTGTGAGGAGAGACCCTTTCTCAAAACAAAAGCAAACGAATAAAAACTAATGAAGAAAAATCCTCACAGGTGCACCCAGCTGCTTGGGTTTTAGTTGACTGCAGATGTAATCAGATTGACAACCAAGATTAGCTATCGCACCGAACGAAGTTATGCTCAAAGGAGAGAGATTTAAAAAAAAAAAAAAAAAGAATTATTTTGTGTATATGAATGGTCTATCTGCATGCACACTTGTATGCCAGAAGGGCACATCAGATCCCATTACAGATGGTTGTGATCCACCATGCAGTTGCTGGGAATTGAACTCAGGACCTCTGGAAGAATAGCCAGGGCTCTTAACTGCTGAGTCATCTCCCTAGTCCTCCCACAGAGAGAGGTTTTTAATCAGAAGAAATGAATGTAAGGGATCAGAAGATGGCACTGTGTGGCTACGGATCAGGGTAGGCTGCCCAGGGAAAGCAGGCCTGAGCATGAAATTTTGGAGGCATTCTGCAAGATTATAGGAGAGCTCTGCCAAGATCCAGGAAGAGAACATGGGTAGAAGGACCAGCTAAGTGCAGGAGCCCTGAGGTTATCATGGAACTCAGAAAATATAGGGACTACAAATACATGACCTTGAAGAACTGGCCTTTCATTTTATTCTAAGTGTTAACTAAGCCGACATCATGGTCTAATGCTTACAACTCAATCTGGCTGCTTTGGGAAAAAAGAACCAGAGGCACTCCCAAGAGTGAGTAACGGTAGGAGACTGTGTAGGTGGAGGCGATGGTATTTGCCCCAGGGTAGAACACTGGCTTGAAATAGTATTTCTATCTTGTGTAGGCAATACAATGGTTAGCTTTAACTGTCAACTTGACACAATTTAGAATCACCTCAGGAAGAAATTCTCAATTAGGAATTGTCTAGATCAAAATTGACCTATAGTAAGTCTATGGGGGACTGACCTGACTTAAAAAACAGCTGACACCATTCCCTGGGTCTTTCATGAACTGTGTGAGAGTTGAAAGGGAGCCAGGTAGCACATGCACATTGGTTCTTTCTCTGTTCTCAAAGACTGAGGTGGGCTAGTTGGTTTACATTCCTTCCTGGACTTCCTTGAAATAATTGATTACAGCTTGGAGCTGTGACCCAAATGAACTTGATGTCTCTTGAAGGTACCTTTGTTGGGTGTTTTATCACAGCAGCAGATATGAAACTATGATGGCAGAGTTGGCCAGATTTGCCAATAGAATGAGAAGTCCTAGGTATCGGCTTGGAGCAATTGGCTAGATGGTTGAATCACTTTGACCAATAAGGAAGGCAGAAGAGAAAGAGGTTCGGGGGGGGGGGGAAAGTCTAGACTTCTGTTTCACATGTCACACTGAGGTAGCCATCACATGTCTAGAGGAACTGGCTAATAATTACTGCTGTCACCTGTTTCTGTCCCGTAAAACCCTCACAGCCTCTTATCCATCTTTGTCTCTCCAGGGCTGCATCTTTGCTGCTGCTCCTCATGCTAGGCTGAAGTCTCCTAAAATTCTGGTGATGTCGGAGCCTAAACCACTCAGCAACCTTCCGTACCGAGCAAGGCCTCAAGTGGAGGGACGGGGACACCAAGCCAGCCACAAAACCTTTGAGCTACAGTTTGTCCTGCCTGCAGAGTGTTCTGGGACTGGAGCTTAGCCGAATTGTCATCAGAGAGGCCAGAGAGACTTCATCCAGCAACTAGTGGGTACAGATGCAGTCCAACATTAGGGGGAGCTTGGGGAGCCCTGCTGAAGAAGGCAAGGAAGGATCAGAGGAACCGGGAGTCAGGGATACCAGAATAACACAGCCAGAGTCAACCAACTGGGACTCATGGGAGCTCATCAGGGAGTTTGTAGGGGTCTGACCTAGGTCCTCTACATATATGTTATGGCTGAGTAGCTTGATGTTCTTGTTGGAATCCTAAATGGGAGATGGAGGGGCTGTCCCTGACTCTTTTTGCCTGACTTGGGGGCCCTTTTCCTCCTATTCAGTTGCCTTGTACAGCCTTGTGCCTGGTCTTATAGCTTGTCATGCTGAGTTTCTTTGACTCACTCGGAGGCCTGCCCCTTTCTGAGGGGAGGTGAGGGATAGGGATGGAATACTCTGACTTGGGTCACGTTTCCCCGAGAGAGCGGGCTCACAGTTTATCTGTGTTTATCAGGTGTGTTGGGATTGTCCTTGGTAGTAGTACCCAGGGAGGTGAGAAAGATACAATGGTGGAGGAAAGGCGTGTCAAAACCATGACCCAGTTGCAATGAAATGACCCTCGGATCTGCCCGCACCACAAGCTAAGTGGGGGGTCTTTATGCTCCTGCGTGAACTAGTGCTTGGCAGAAGACCTTGGAGGAGGGGTCAGGTAGCTTCTCTACTACAGGGAATAACTGGAGAAAGACTGCTGAATACTCATGGCAGCGAGCCACAGCAGTGCTGGAGAGGAGCTTGTGGCCGCCATCCAGCATACCGTAGCTTCTGGTGTAAGAAGTCAGATACCCTAACACTTAAGTGTTTAAAACGACAACTATTAGCGCATGGTTTCTTTGGGTCCAGAATCTGCAGATGTCTTGTTTGGATGCCTCCAACTCAACCGCCTTGATGAGAAGCAGGCTGACACTTGTTACATGCCTTACAACCATAAGGAAGACATTAAGAATTGTAGCAAAAGGTGACAACAACTGTTGCACTTCCAGAAAGAGTGCTGGCTCAATTCTGAATATAGAGAAAGCAAAGCTACCACCCCAAAGGGAGTAAGAGGTAGTTTATTCTCAACCAAATATGAGTTCCCACTGTCTGGGAACTCAGATTTAGGTTGCCGTGAAAAGCAGGCTCCATGGTGAAAGTAGCTATATGAACATTTTTTTTTTTAACCATGAGAGAGGTGCTGGGGGCCGAGGCGAGGCTTTGCACACGTGATACGGAGCCTGCTGAGTCCAGAAGGAGGTCTTGGATGCCCTGGAGCTAGAGAGTTACATGCAGCTGCGGGTGATCTGACATCGGTGCTAGGAATAGTCTCAGATGCTAAGAACCTGATGATGTTCTCAGCTTTTGGGTTGGTGCAAGTCAGTGGTCTCTTAAGGTAGCACCTGTTACAGGTTTCACCTGATACGTTCTCCCTGAATGTTGAAAATTACATCATGGATTAGGGAACTAGAAGTAGTCCAAGACAAATTGGCTCAGCACGGTAGCATTTTCATTATCTACAACAAAGTTATAATCAGACAGTCTAACTTGTAGACTTTTTAGCATAGTTGCTGCTTTGGGAGATGGAGGGGTTTTGGAGGGAGGAGGGCTGGGTAGTCAGTTCCTGGTGTTGCTTCACATCTTGTACCTGCAAAAGCATTGTGGGGGGGTATTGTTGTTGGCTTTTGTTTTTTTTTTTCTTTCTTTTTTGTTTTTCACACTCTACAGAGCTGGGAAGGCCCATTCCTTGGCTGCCACAAGAACCACAGAGTGGGCAAGAAGGCAGTCTTGTGGAAAGGAAATAGCTGTGAAAGCCTTGAGGAGGAAGTTGATGAGTTGTTTTAACTTCGTTAGTCACCATGATCTGGGTGGGTCTCATTTTCTGTCCTCTGCGTCTGACATAACATGAACATGGATGTATGATAGGAGTCATTACATCCAAAGTTAAAATAATCAAGAATGTTCCCTGTCCTAAGGAAGTAAAGGCAGCAGATGAAAGCAGCAGGTGTTAGCATCAGAACATCCAAAGCCTGTGGCCGGTCCACAGACCCGTTGCCAGGGCAACAGCCACCATATTCCCAGAATCCATTGGGCTCACCTCCCACCTTTACCTGTGGCTGCTACGTCACAACATATATATACATACATACATATATACATATACATATATATATACACATATATATGGAACATTCCTCTCTCTCTCTCTCTCTCTCTCTCTCTCTCTCTCTCTCTCTCTCTCCCCCCCCTCCTCTCTTTCCACGACACTTCCCCCTCTCTCCCTCTCAGTTAAACTTCTTACACGTAAAACTGTTTGGGCCTAGTGTGGTATGTTCTAACGCGACCCGCCGCTCCAACATATCATCTGGCATCCTAACCAACCTAAAGTCTTAGTATACGAGAGGGCTTCCTGAACACTCCAGGCCTGATGGGAGTGTGTACAGCATCTAGGATTTGAGTTCATTAAGGCACTCGTATAAATTAGAGCTTGTGTGTTTGATAGGTAAGGTTAACACCCATACCATTGGGGTTTATTGTTTTGGCTCTAGGAGTGCCAGCTAAAATAGAGACACTCTAGGAGGCTAAAGAGATGGCTCGGTGATTAAGAGCAATTGACGCTCTTCTGGAGGACCTGGGTTCCATTTCCAACACCCACATGGTGGCTCACAACTTCCTGTAACTCCAGTTCCTGGTTACCCAACATAGTCATAGCCTTCAAAGGCACATGGTGCACGGGCATATATGCAGGCACACATCCATATACATAAAACAAAAACGTAAATCTTTTAGCTGGTGGTAGTGCATGTCTTTAATCCCAGCACTCGGGAGGCAGAAGCAGGTGCATCTCTGTGAATTCGAGGCCAGCCTGGTCTATAAAACTAGTTCCAGGATACCAAGGGCTGGCTACACAGAGAAACTCTGTCTCAAAAAGCCAGGGGGGAAAATCTTTTAGGACAAAGATTTAAATGTGAAGGTACTTAATTATGTCATAAAAGAGAGACTTGGTAGAGCTGTTGGGGGACAACAGTTTCAGATTAAGTTACTTGGGGTTCTTAATGGTTAAGGTAGTCGAAAATGTGCCATCTTTTCTCGGGTCCACTGAGATGTGTCCTTAGAAGAGGTTGGCAAAAGTTAGAGGTGAGATACACAAATCCTGAAGTTTTGGGGACTGTGAGAAGCTCTGGACAGAGTCCTCTCTTCTTGGATGTGCTGTCTTTTTTTAATTAACAACATTACCTGGCTCTACTTCTCCCCCCCCCCCCCCTTTAGTTGGTTGCCTGCTGGGAGCTCCTTGTGGAAAGACTGTAACCAATTTTGAGTTGTAGCTATTATTTTGAAGACCATTTATTATGTATTTTATGTATATGAGTGCTCTATCTGTACACACACACATCTGCATGCCAAAAGAGGACACTGGACCATGTTATAGTTGGTTATCAGCCACCATGTGGTTGATGGGAATCATTCATGACCTCTGGAAGAACACCCAGTACTCTTAACTGTTGAGCCATTTCTCCAGCCCATAGGTATTATTTTAACAGTCTCTTCTAATAATGTGCAATGTTTCCCTTTGGGCAATAGTTCAATACTTTGTCCTGTTGTCCTTTCTGTTTCTATGCTAAAAACTATGACCAAAAACAACTTCAGGTTAGAAAGGGGTTTATTTCATCTTACACTTTCAGGTTACAGCCAGGGAGGTCCTGGCAGGCACTGGAACAGAAACCACAGATGACTGCTGACTGGCTGCTGGCTCTCTTTGGCTTCTGTTTTACTGGTTTTCTTATACTTGTCAAAACTATACGCCTAGGGATGGTGCCACCCACAGTGGGCTGGGCTCTCCTACATCCATCCGTAAGCAAGAAAATGTTCCACAGACCAACTCACAGGCCGTTCTTCATTTGAGGGTTCCTCCTCCAGGTGCTTTTTAGCTCATGTCAAACTGAGAATAACAACTACCCAGCACACCCATTAATTATTTTACAAGGAGATAATTGATGTTTCCCAAAAGAAGTAAATATTGGATTTAGAATTAATGGGTGTGTTTTTGGCTTAAGGAAGATGAGAGCTTCAATTAATTTTGGCAACTGATTTTTTTTTTTTTTTTACATCCTTACCACAGTTTCCCCTCCTGCTTCCCCCACTCCCCAATCCATCTGATTTTCCTCTGTTTCTCTTCAGAAAAGGGCAGGCCTCCCATGGATATCAACCTGCCAAGGCATATGAAGAGCAACTAATTTTTTAATGTTACTATGTGTTCACTTAACCACCAATCCAGAGGACTAAAGACCACTGTAGATACAGCGAGAATATTGTACAATAGCCCAAATTTTACAAAGATTTAAACATTTGCCAAGTAAAGCAAGTGCCATACTTATATAATTTAGCAGAAATGCATCAAATAGAAATAATTATTTCTAATATTTTTTACACTTCTCAGGCAGTACCTTTCTGTTGAGGGGAAACTTCAACCCAATGAGAACACATACACACTTTTATATCCCAATCAGAGGAATCTGGATTAAAATCTAATTGCTAGGTTTTAAATGGCCCATTCAACAAGGAAATGAAACATAAAATCCCCATTATTTATTTAAGCTTTTTTGTAAATGTAAAGGCTTATTGCTAGAAGTAGAAAATTAGGTTTTAGTTTTATATCTATATTTAATTTTGTACTTAGGATTTTTTTAAAAACAAAATGATAACTTTAAAAAAATGCTTAAAATTTTTGTTGATGTGTCTGTGTGAGTGTTTGCCATGCGATGCCCAAGGAGGCCACAGAAGATTCTGGATCTTTTGGAACTGGAATTACGGGAAGTTATGGGCCACCCAACATGTGTGCTGGGAAACCAAATGTGGAACCAAATGTTTTCCCTTTGGGAGAACAGGAAGCATTCCTAACCACAGATGATCTGGAAGATTCCTAATCTCTCCAACCACAGTGATTTTAATAACCTTTAATTATGATGAAGTTAATAATTTACATATTATCTTAAATAATATTTTTCACAAACTTTCTTCTGACATACTCTAAACTTTTAGTTTGGTCCAAATCTTTCCTTTTCCATTTTGTAAAAAAAATTCTTTTTTTACTTTTTAAAGATTTACTTATTTATTATATGTGAGTACACTGTAGCTGTCTTCAGACACCCCAGAAGAGGGCATCAGATCTCATTATAGATGGTTGTAAGCCACCATGTGGTTGCTGGGATTTGAACTCAGGATCTTCGGGAGAGCAGTCAGTGCTCTTAACCGCTGAGTCATCTCTCCAGCCCTGGAAAAAAATTCTTAACTTTAGGACAAAATCTTATTATAACATACAGAGTCTTTTTGCATCTAAAAACATTTTCTTTTCTCTTTAAACCCTTTTTTCAAAACCAAAATAATATTCCATACCTGTAACTTGCTATACCTTGTTTTCATACATGATTTCCTTACAAATCTCTGAATTTATAAAAATTATTTTTTAGGACCATAAGATGACTTTATATTTTAATAAAACCCCAGAAGACTCTTATTTGAAACATAAGGTGTGGCTATTATATCTTCAATATATAACAATATCAACACAGGGAAATGTGATAGCAGCTCTCTGGGAGAAACTTGTAGGTTTTCTTACCAACATATTTTAATGAACTAGTTTGTTAGGTTTGTTAAGTCCTCGCTTTCTTTCTTCTCCTGTTGCTATGTCACCTCAGGGAATGAAGCCTTTCTCCTGGCTCAGTTCAGGGTACAGCCCATCGTGTCAGGGACGTGGAGGTGGTGGGGGCTGGCAGTATCTTGGCACATCAGGTCCACAGTCAAGCAGAGAGGATGAAAATATCTCCCTTTCAGCTTCCTTTCCCCCTCATATCAATCAGGACCGCAGTCAGGCAATGGAGACACCTACGGTCGGCAGGTCTTCTTACCTCAGTTAATATAAGCAAGATAATTCTCCCCATGTGTGTGCATAGGCTTATCTCCCAGGTGATTCTAGAATCTACCAAATTGACAATATAAACCACCACAAATTCTACGAATTAAAAGGCATTTGGACTGAATTCATATGACTGCTTGCATATGAGCCATTTTGAATTGAACCTTTTGGGGGAAGATTTTTTTTTTTATACAAGCATGCTACATATATAATGTGTCAAAAATTTGGCACTCAAACATTCATGCTCATGGACCAAGATAATATAACCCAAGTGCATAGTCAGTATCAGGATCATCTTTCCCTCCAGGCTTAATCTCATATATATTTTTTAATTTAAATTTTATATTATGTGCACATGAGTATTGTTATATCAACTTGACACAAGCTAGAATGATCAGAGAGGAGGGAGCCTCAACTGAGAAAATGCCTCCATAAGATCTGACTGTAGGCAAGCCTGTAGAGTAATTTCTTAATTAGTGATGTATGTGGGAGGGCCCAACCCATTGTGGGTGGTGCCACCCCTGCGCTGCTGGTCCAGGGTTCTATAAGAAAGCAGGCTGAGCAGGTCGTGGTGAGCAAGCCAATAAGCAGCACCCCTCTGTGGCCTCTGCATCAGCTTCTGCCTCCAAGTTCCTGCCCTGCTGGAGTTCCTGTTTTGACTTCCCTCAGAAGTGTGAGTGAAATAAAGTCTTTCTCCCGAACTAACTAGTTCTTGGTCATGATGTTTCTGCACAGTATAGTAACCCAAGCTGAGACAGGCACTTTGCCTACATGTATTTCTGAGTACCATGTGTGTGTGCCTGGTACCCAAAGAGGCCAGAAGAGTGATACTCTGGAACTGGTTACAGGGTATTGAGTAGGTTCTGGGACTTGAACCTGGGTTTTCTGGAAGAGCAGCAATGCTCTTAACCAATGATTCTTTTCTCTAGTCCCTGCAGGACTGAACTATAAAAAGGTACATCAATATTTTTGTTTTAAAAATTATGTTTTTATTTAATGAGTTCATATGTGAACAGAACATACACATGTCATGGTGTGCATACAGAAGTCAGTTCTTGCCTTCCACTTCGTGGGCCCTGGGAACTGGATTCAGGTCATCAGGCTTGGTCAAGGAGCTTTTACTGGCAAAGTCATTTCTCCAGCCCCACAACTTTGCACTTTGACATAGCACTTCTCCCCAGGAGCAGAGAGCAGGAGGAGAGGAAGAGGCAAGATTAAAGGAGACGAGAGTAATTTAGGGTTCCTCAGATTTCATTTTTAATTTTGACACAACCTCTACAATTTTTAGATGAATTTGCTTTTCTTTAATAGCTCTCTTTAAAACACTTGCTACAATTTCCAAATTTGTCTCTGTTCATTTTGTTTTTGAAAGAGAAGGCCATAACATGTAGTCTTTGAGGCCCTGGAACACATGGAAATCCTCTTCTCTCTGCCTCTCAAAATTCCTTGAAAATCAGAAATTTTATTATTTTTTTCTTACATGCTACTTAAGTAGATTGTTCTACTATAGTATTTAATCCTACTGCCAGGACTTTTAGCTTAATGTAAGTATGTGTGAGTACACACACACACATACACACACACACACACATACACACACACACACACATACACACACACACACACACACGCACAATCTGGGAATGTTCCCTACTTTTAAAAAATACAAGTTAAATTATCATAGTTCTTAGAAATAAAATAAAATCTGGAAAACCAAATGGCAGTTTTTCTCCAAACATTTCTTTCTTCCCTGAATTTTGGTTTCCTAGTTTAGTTTTTTTAAAAAGATTTATTTATTTATTCATTTATTTATTTATTCATTTGTTGTTTGTTTATTGTGTGTGAGTACACTGTCCCTGTCTTCATACACACCAGAAGAGGGCATCAGATTTCAGTACAGATGGCTGTGAGCCACCATGTGGTTGCTGGGAATTGAACTCAGGACCTTTAGAAGAACAGTCAGTGCTCTTAACCATTGAGTCATCTCTCTAGCCCCTATTTTAATGTCTTTTCATTTTTTTTCCTGAAAATTGCAGCCTTCTGTGTTAGCTAAATTCACATTTTGGATCAGATTTACATGCCGCTTACGTAACTCCCATAGGGGTCACTGCAAGGTTGGTTTCTCCTGTTGCATTTTGGATTTATTCCACACAGTTCTGAGAACATGAAAGGTCAGGACACTGGGTAAGCACTTCTTACATCTCCTGAGCTGAGGAAGTAAGGTTTCTTTCAATGCAGGAATAGTGCATGCTGTCTTGGGTTCCCTATGCAGCCACTGCATGTCCCGAGGAGCTAGCTGCCCCTGACACCTTTGCCCTGCCTCTACCTCTCAGCACCCTCTTCTTCATGATGCCTCACTGGTAGAATTTCTAAACTAAGAGGCATTTGTAATGAATAGGAAAGGGTGCAGGGAAGCCATGAAGTTAGATATTGAGGGCTTGGCATGTGGGAAACCAAACAAAAAGAGGCCAACACTATCAAAGAAATGTCCCGACCAAAATGCACTCAAGTAAACAAATGTTCTGAGGCAAATGCTAGGTTGTCAGCAACCATCTTAGAGAAGCTGACATGGATGCTCAGGCAAACAGACCTGCGCTGGTACCTGGTACCAATCTGGGTGACTCCTCTGGTGAATGCGGATCGTTCTTGGGGTCCCCCATTGGGGATCCAAACTGTCAATACAGGACACAGGTCTCAAAGAGAATCGGGAGCAGTTTCATAGATACAGAACAGCATAGGAAAAGGCCACGGGAGCCCCAAAGTCTAGAGGCTAAAAGTTCTAGCTCCCCCTATCAAATACATGTTTGATCTGGAGAGATACTGACTGCAAACATTTCATGACTTTGAAAATTTGTTTCAGACACTCAACAATGGTGGCATACACCTTTAATCCCAGTACTCAGGATGTTTGAGGCCAGCCTGGTCTACAGAGTGAGTTCCAGTATAGCCAGGGCTACACAGAGGAGACATGTCTCAAAACAAAACAAAAACAAAAACAAAAAACCAAACAAAAACAAAACCAAAAAAAAAAAAAAAACCAAGCAAACAAACAAACAAAAAAACCCAAAACAAAAAACAAACAGAAAGAAAAAGAGAAGATTTGTTTCAGTAGGCCTGGGTTCTAGTAGTTCATTTAATTTCATTTTCATGGCACTGAGGCTCAAGCACGGGGTCATGTGCATTTTGGGCAAGAACTCTACTACTAATCGACAGCGAAGCCCCTGGTGCTGGTTGCTCACTCACTCCAACTCCACGTAAGCAGCTGTTACCAGCTACTGCTACTGCTGTGGACAGAGCCATTTCACCATGCCTTTCCCCATTGGATTGAGAGAAACTGCTCTGAACTGTGAGCCCAATCATGTTTCTCAGCTCTAAAGTTGTTTCTGTCAGGTAGTTTAGTCCCACTTATACAAAAATAGATCACAAACTGGCTCAAGGCTGTGTGAAGTCTTAGGTTCAATTCTCAGGACCACAAAACAAACAAACAAACAGACACCCTACCCCCCCCCCCCCCCCCCCCCCCCCCCAAGCCGGCGACTAGAAGCACACCCTGGAGGGGTGAGGAAAGTACCTTATCTTCTTAGTAATCCTGCTGTCCCTAGACAGTACATTTTAAAATATTAATTTTGTGTATATGATATGTGTATGTGCCTGACTGGATTACGTGCATCATGTGTGTAGGAGCTTGTGGAGGTCAAAAGAGGCATCAGATCTCCTGGAACTGGAGTTACAGCAGTTGTGATTGAACATGTGGATGCTAGGAATCAAAGCCAGGTCCTCTTCAAGAGCAATAAATGCTCTTAACCACCGAGCCATCTCTCCAACCCCTGGACAGGACATTTTATGGACAATGGAGGGAAGGATTATTCATGGACTAAGATGGGGAGTTTCCAGATGGGTTATCATTTTCTCAGAATACGATTTGCTCCCCCTTCCTGTTTCTTACATGTGGCTTATAGATGTGTCATGGCATCAGATCTATGATGGGACTGGTCAAAACCACAGTGCTAATAATACGGAAATGCCATTGTAACACAGCAAAGAACAGTTAGAACTTGTCTGTTGACCACAGTAGTCTCTGGCAGAGTGTTTTCACTAAGCAGTCACGCGATGCCCTGATGTAATGTTCTCTGCGGTTGCATAGCTTTTAGGCGTCTTGAAGTTGTTTAGATCATGCTATCCTAACTGTCTCATCTCATTTCAGAGAAGTGGCTCTCAACCTTCCTACTGCGGCAACCCCTTAATACAGTTTCCCAACCATAAAATTATTTTTGTATAACTGTCATTTTGCTACTGTTATGAATGGTAGTAGAAGTTCTGGGTTTTCTGACGATCTTGGACGACCCCTATGAAAGGGTCTTTTGAGACCCAGGCTGAGTACCACTGCTTCCACCCCTTCAGAGACTTCCACCCCTTCAGATTTAAAGGTTGTCGAAGGGCAGACATCTGGCATTCGGGACTTCTTTCTGCTGAAGTCAAGGCAGCTGACTTGGCTTGCTTTGAGGGCGGAAATCTCTGGTTGTTCAGTCTAGCTTAGCCAGAAGCATCACAGGGGGGTTCCAAGTTGTGACAACTAAAAACTTGACCAAATCATTATTTTAGCATGAAAATACTGAGCCTCCTAAGACAGACTTTACAAGGTGTGCTGGTTGGTCTGTCATCAGACTAGAGTCATCATCTGGGAAGGGGGAGTCTCAAATGAGAAAATGCCTTGTTTGGGTTGGCCTGTGGGCAGGTCTGGGCAACACTTTTGTTTGTTTGTTTGTTTGTTTGTTTAATGACTGGTGTGCAGGCCCAGCCCAGTGTGGGCAGTGTTACCCCTGGCTGGGTGGTCCTGTGCTGGAGAAAACAGGCTGAGCAAGCCATTAGGAACAAACCAGTAAGCAGCAAGACTCCGTGGCCCTGGCCTCAGTTCTGGCTGAGTCTTCTTTCGGTGATGGGCTGTGATCAGGATAAATGTGCTACATAAACCCTTCCTCCCTGACTTGCTTTTGGCCATTTTATCACAAGAGAAAGCAAACTAGGACACAAGGTTAAAAAACACAGGGACCAAATACTAGCAGTGAAATGGTTTTCAGAATAATATAGTTCCTCTGGCAATCATTCAATGATGGTCAGAGGATGAAAAAGTAGTGTTGGGGGGTGGGGGGGGAGGCATGGTTTAGAAACAGTTACGGTTTTGTTTGAGGTGAATGTTCTGCCGCTTGATTCCAACTGATACATGGACTAACTAACCCTTATCCTGGAATTGGGCAAGAAACAACATGCCAGGCCCCGGGGAAAAGAAGGTTATGCTCTGGTTTACCTTAGGATTTTCTTAAGGTGGGATTTTGAGAGAGTAATGATATGAAGAGGAGAAAGCTGCATCCAGGCTAACTGTCTGAGAGTGTTCCTCTTTGGTGCTTTGTGTTCTTATCTGGTGATCACCTGTACTTGCCTGCCGTGGTTCCAAAAATGTTTTAAAAATTACATATGCTTAGTGTGTGTGTGTGTGTGTGTGTGTGTGTGTGTGTGTGTGTGTGTAATAGCATGCTCATGGAGGTCAGTTGACAACTCAGGAGAGTCAGTTCTCTCCTTCTACCACAAGGGTCCTAGCAACTCAAGTCATTAGACTTGGGGCCATCCAGCTTGTTCCCCTTCCTCTTCCCCCCCCCCCTTTTTTTTTAACCAGACAGGGTTTCCTCTGTGTAGCCCTGGATGACCTGAAACTCACTTGTAGAACACACTGGCCTCGAATTCAGAGATCTGCCTGCGAGTAGAGGCATATGATATCACACCCAGTTGACAAATGTCTTTTGATAGAGAACAATTTTACAGGAGGGTGCATACAACCAACCGAGGCCTTGTGAAGGAAGCAGCAGAGTGGGAGGATGCTGGCTTTGTTTATTTGTTTGTTTGTTTTCCAGAGGATTGGTTAGAATAGCAAATAAAATTCCATCCCTAAGTACCTGAGAAAATGGTCTGGGGATCTCCTGGGGTCATTCTCATAGCATGAGTCCTTTTAGATAAGTGGTCTCTGACTTAGTATCTGTGACCAGACCATTTGGAATAGAAATGAACAAAAATTCTTTTGTTTGGCTGTTTAGAGGCACTGTAGGATTAGGGTGGGTAAGCTTTGCTTGGAAAAAAAAATATGTCTAAAGAGACTACTTTTATGTTTGCAGGAATCTCAAGTAAAAAGAGCCAGATGTGGATGTTGGTGGCAAATCCAGCAACTAGCCAGACGTTTGCCTAAGGCTTTTGTGAAACATTATCATTTTATTATTTTATAATTTACTTTTCTCCCCATTCTGTGACAAAATACCAGGCAGAAGCAACATAAGGATTTCCACTCATGGCTTCAGTCCAACACCATTGGCATCTTGTCTGAACACAGGATAGAGAAGTGCCTGTTATCTTAGCAAATTACCTGGAGACTTGCCTGCAGTGATCCACAGACAACAGCTAGAGCTCATGCCCCAAAGGTTTCACAATCTCCCCACACAGAGCTACCAGCTGGAGACCAAGTGTTTGGACACACAAGGCTATGGGGAAAATCCAAACTATAGCAGGTGAGGAGGATGTGAATAGTATTATTCCATCATTTGTAAAGAGGTTAGTGCAGGGTGAAGTGGGTTAGGATGACCTGCAACAGCAAAGCCAGTTAAGGAAAACTATTAACAAGAAAACCTCCAAGAGGACTCTCAGGCAAAAGCCTTTAATCATATTACTTCTGATTGGCTTCTATAGTCCCTTTTGAAGAGAAGCCTTCCCAGGGGTTGCAGGACTAGTTAGAGTAGTCTGCCATCTTTGTTTTGCTGTGAGCCCTTGAGATTCACAGTAGTGGGAGCAACAAGGCTGGGATGCCCTTCTATTCAGAGTAGAGCTCATCAGAGGATGAGCCTTCACGTTTTGTTTTGCTTCTGTATTTTTTTTTTTTATGTGCGAGTGCTCTGTCTGTATGTACTCTTGCATTCCAGAAGAGAGCATCAGATTCTATTATACAGATGGTTGTGAGCCACCATGTAGTTACTGAGAATTGAACTCAGGACCTTTTCAAGAGCATGCTCTTAACCACTGATCAACCTCACGTAGATCCTTCAAATTTTTAACAGGCTTGTAGCTCCTAGGACTAGGTAGAAATCCCTCATGTCTCAGAAGCTGATAAGATTTCTAGAAACAAAACAACTGTATAGCATCTCACAAGGACCATTTTAAGGAATCAGGAGCTCTTCATACCCCGAGAAGGCATATGGATGAGCAGTTTTAGTCAGGATTGAGTTCTCTGAAATAACTTGGGCAGGATGCTTTATATCTATGATTAGCATTTTTTTTTTGTTTTTGTTTTTTTGTTTTTTTGTTGTTGTTGTTGTTGTATTTTCAAGACAGTATTTCTCTGTGTAGCCCTGGCTGTCCTGGAACTCACTCTGTAGACCAGGCTGGCCTTGAACTCAGAAATCCCCCTGCCTCTGCCTCCCAAGTGCTGGGATTAAAGGCATGTGCCACTACTGCCTGACCTGATCAGCATTTTTGATATGTTATCCATATTAGATGAAAGTAATTGGTGATTCTCAGTAGAGAAGAGACCTATTAGGTGCCGTGGGCCTGCCCCAGCCTGTAGTGGAATGGGACTGGGTGGAACACAGCATCAGATAAAGGTAAAAGACTGATGATCCCTGGCCTTATAATCTTACTGTTTGTGCTTTAATAAGTGCTGGTTTCTTTTTTTTTTTTTTAAAGATTTATTTTATTCATTTTATGTGTATGAGTACACTGTAGCTGTACAGATGGCTGCTGGAAATTGAACTTAGGACCTCTGCCAGCCCTACTCCCTCTGGCCCTACTTGCTCAGGTGTAATTCACTGTAGCTGTCTTCAGATGCACCAGAAGAGGGCATCAGATCTCATTATGGGTGGTTGTGTGGTTGCTGGGATTCAAACTCAGGACCTTCAGAAGAGCAGTCAGTGCTCTTAACCTGCTGAGCCATCTTGCCAACCCCCAGCGCTGGTTTCTTTTCTCTTAGTATTTGTGCTTTAAAAAGGCTGGTTTCACAGGGCAGTGGTGGCACATATCTTTAATCCCAGCACTTGGGAGGCAGAGGCAGGCAGATTTCTGAGTTCGAGGCCAGCCTGGTCTACAGAGTGAGTTCCAGGACAGCCAGGGCATACAGAGAAACCCTGCCCAAAAACAAACAAACAAACAAACAAACAAACAAGGAAGCTGGTTTCTTTCTCTGTAACTTTCTCTTACTATTTTGTGGTATTATGCACTGGTTTCTTTTCCCTCTTGCTCAAGGACCTTTTGCTGGCCAGGAGAGACGTTTGGAACTCATTAACTCTTCGTGAACCAGAGAAAAAAAGAATTAAAATCTTTTACACAGGCAATACACACACACACACACACACACACACACACACACACACTCTTGTTGGGCTGGACCACTTGTCTCATCAACTCCACAAGTGTTCATGCCTATGTACATACATACACACACATACATACATGCATACATACATACATACATACATTTGGTGGATTGGGCAGAGCCCCCCCAAGCCACACACATACAGCCCCAGATGCCACACTGTATTCCTTCTCTCTGGCCTTCTTATACCTTCTGAGACAAAAGTTCTTTACAAAGTTACCTCATAGATAAAATGATAAAGGGGGAAATTACAGGATGTTGATAGTTAAGTTCAAAAGTGTTTCATTCTAATAAGCTCATTATAAGTTCAAAGCAAGTTTCCCATAACCTCCCTTTATCATAGTACATACTTGTGGCTTTGTCCTTGGATCCTACATAGAATGTTTTTCCTTGATCACAAATTTGTCCCAAGTCTATTTCTCTTTTTAGTGTTATTATGAAAATTCACTGTATTCCTTATTATCAGGAATCATTAGACTATGTAGTAGTGACAGAAAAAGGTATACCAGTTGCAAGCAACAATCAATCCTGAGATGAAGTCTCTGGGAACGATGCCTCTCAGAGCTCACCCATCATAGGCCATGCAAAAATATCTAGGAAAGTCACCTGCTAGCCTTAATGTCTCCTAGATGGCTCTAACAGTTGAGTATTTCGCTGTAAAGGAAGGCCCATTACTGCTCCACAGGGCCTTGGTAACGCAAAGTAAAGAATGACCCCTTTATCTCAGGTAGGGTAATGTATTGGCTAGTTTTGTGTGTCAACTTGACACAGACTGGAGTTATCACAGAGAAGTGAGCTTCAGTTGGGGAAATGCCTCCATGAGATCCAGCTGTGGGGCATTTTCTCAATTAGTGATCAAAGGGGTAGGGTCCCTTGTGGGTGGTGCCATCCCTGGGCTGGAAGTCTTGGGTTCTATAAGAGAGCAGGCTGAGCAAGCCAGGGAAAGCATGCCAGCAAGGAACATCTCTCCATGGCCTCTGCATCAGCTCCTGCTTCCTGACCTGCTTGAGTTCCAGTCCTAACTTCCTCTGGTGATCAACAACAATGTGGAAGTAAGCTGAATAAACCCTTTCCTCCCCAACTTGCTTCTTGGTCATGATGTTTGTGCAGGAATAGAAACCCTGACTAAGACAGGTAACATACCTGTAGTCCCACTAATTGGAAGGCTAGGGCAGGACAGTGAGTTCAAGACCAGCGTGGACTATAGAAGAGACTCTATTCCATATCATAAGTAATGACCAGGAGGTAAGTATAGCTTTGTGTTGGTGGCATGTGGGTGAAGCCCATCTGCCAATCCTTACTCTGGTATGTACTCACTTGGACTGGAATCAAGTCCTCCTGCAATATTGTGTTACTAAATAAAATAGTTTTTGTCATTTGAACAGTTCAAGAAAGTCCCTTGCCAAGTAGGGAACTCATGGCATCCCTCCCGAAGCAAGAGTAATTTTTTTTTTTTTTTAATATTCTCTGTTTGCATGTGTTTTCGTATATGTGTGTGCAAGTACCTGGAGAAACCAGAAAAGGGCATTGGATCACAAGAACTAAAAATTACAGGTAAGCTGGTTTTCCATGTGTGCCTTATATTTTATAAAGCTCCTACAGTTAATAAACCATTCTTACTCAATCAGCTCATCTCTTAAATCATGCCAATTGTTCCTACACATGTAAGCTAATCAATTGTTGTCCTGGGCAGGCATGAGGGTGGACAGATCTAAGATCTGGCAGATTCTAAAAACTGGGGGTTAGGTCCCAAGTGAGTCTGACATCTGGTTAGGCCTCATGTTCCAGTCAGAGCTGGTCTTTCACTTCTAGGCATCCTTGTATTTGATGAGAGATCTGAACCTTCAGAGGCTGTCCCAAAGTTGATTTAGAGCCTTTTCAAGTAGAAGTGGATGGAGTCTGAAGGCAGGTGGACAGGTGCCTAGGAAGTTTGCTACAGCCCACTGTTATAGTTTTGGGGTCAGTAGTCTGAGGGCAATCCGTTGCCTCTTAGCAACTAAGTTGAACGAGGTTTTAAACTAGGGAGGCTCAGGAGATGGGTTTTAATTGGGACCTGTAATTATTCTTTGCATCTCTTTTGAAGAAAGAGTATCTATCCAAAGCCTATGTTATCTGTGTACTTTGGAAATGCCCAATGTTTAGTTTTGCAGGCTCACAGATGGAGAGCAACTGGTTTCAGGATGAATTATATCTTCTTACCATATCGATTTTGACGAGCCTCTAGATTTAGACTTTTGAGCTGGTGCTGGAGTAAAGACTTTTGGAACTACGAGATTATTTTCTAGATTAAAAAACCAACCAAACCCATGGATTTTGGAGGCTGGGGCAGAATGCTGTGGCCTAAATGTACTCCTTTCAATTCATCCAGTTGAAAATGATTCACCAATATAAGATTACATATGTGGCTTTTTATTACATCATTTGAATGGACTAGGGGCAAGTGTTAGGTCCTGTTTGGATTCTCATTGTGACAATGCTGAGAGGCACCATTTTGGAAATAGAGAGCAGTCTGTAATTACCAGTTTGCTGATTACTTCATCCTGGACATTTCAGTCTCCAGAAATGTGAGAGTACATTTCTATCCTCTATAGAACGCCCAGCTTCACAAACTGGTTTATGTATGCATGCATGCAGGCCTATCTATATGAATATGTGTGCATTTATTGGCCAGAGAATAATCCCAGGAGTCATTATTAGGTACAGAATTCTCCTCCTTCAAGACAGGGCAGCTCACAGACATGGAGCTCACCAATTAGGCTAGACTGCCTAGCCAGTGAGTGCCAGAAAGTCTCCTTGTCTGTCTCCCCAATGCTGGGATTTATAAGTGCCAACACACCCCACATTTTTTTACTTGGGTTTTGGGAAAGAAATCTATTTCCTCATCCTTGCAAGGCAAGAACTTTTATCAATTGAGACACCAATGCTCTTTTCAGCAGCAAGAATAAGACAGACATCCATATGCATTAGTCAGTTTTCCATCACTGTGATGAACACCCTTGGCTTATAGTGCTGAAGGCAGGTTTCAGTCCATGACTCATTGGCCACATTGCTTTGGGGTCTATGTAAGGCAGAACAATAGAGCAAAAATTCAAGGTGGAAACCAAACTGCTCGTCTCACTAGGTAGAACAGCGGGCGATGGCATACCATTCTTGCCAAGGGCACACTTCCAGTGACCTAAACACCTTCCACTAGGTCCTGACTCCTAAAGGTTCCAGTGTTCCACTCAACAGTGATGTCAGATTTTAGGAGGATATTCAATATCTGCATCATAGCAACTTAAGACATTAATTAATGATAGTAGGGTGCACTGGTTTAATGCTCTAGTCCCAGCTACTGGGAAGACTGGGGCCAGCTTACATAAGACAGACCTTGTCTTCAAATGGCTTGTCTCATCCTAGGAAACAGGGTCTAATGAAGTTTTGCTATTTAACCAAAAAAGACACAAGACTACCAAATGTCATATCATTTTTAATTGATTTTAATGATTATTGCTCATCTGCAAGGATTAATATTGCATTCATTAAAAATCATCCAATACAAAATGAATATTTTCCTCCCAAGTTGGTCTCTAAATGTTCCCTCTGATGCCAAACATTTTTCAGTGTCCTTTGTTACATGGCTTGACAGAGACTAGCCCTTATCTATTATTCCTATGGACACAGTAATAGATAGAGGACCAGAGGGCAGATTAGAGGGCAGCAGGAACTTGGCCCCTTCCCTTCAGTAGAGCTGACCAGATGGATACACTGCTGTTAGCCAAGATAAGTCCCTACTGAATGTGGTGTTCTGACTGGATGTTTAAGTGCCCTAGGAAAGGGGTCTTCAAAAGTTAGCATCTATAGAGAAGAAAGCATGATCACATTGGCAAGGAGCAGGAAGGGACTGAGTACGGAGAAATGGGAGATGTAAGGGAAAGAAGTTTTGGCAAGATAATTGTTCCCTGCAAGGAAGGTGCAGGGTAAAAGCTTTCCTTTCTTGTATTTCTGTGTTTAGTGCCTGTTTCTCTGATCAGTGGAAAGAGAGAAGTAAACATCTCTAGTACCTATCATTAACACATAACCCATCTGTGAAGGGTCACAAGCTAGAACACGCTGAGGACCTAAAGTCCTGGATAATTATATACTTAAAGCTCGTTTGACCATGCAGAGATACTGGCAAGCGGGGTGCGTGGCCTGGGCATACGTCTCTCTGATTTTTAGAGGGCCTCTCGGAATTCTCTTAGAGCATGAATCAGAATGCACTTTCTTCAAGTCTTCTTTAAGATCTCAGTTTATAATTTTTATTTTCTATTTTTGTGGCAAGTGTCAATCAAAAGTGGCACCATGTCTATAAAACTAACACCAGACAAGGTCTACAAATTATACAGTTGTATTTGTTTCACCTTGGCCCAATTTGTCATTCTTTCTTCCATCTATACAGACTTCTCCTTCAAATAGTTTAGGTTGCAGAAGCACAGCTGCCCACAAGTTTGCTCTTAAAGGATAAACCCTAAAGACAGGGCTCAGTGTTTTATACTGAGTAATGGCTCAAGAAATCGGCCGTCAGCATAAGCTGCGTGAGGCAGAGCTGAGAAATTTTGCTTATGGCTCCAGTTCACTGACGCTATAAACTATGAGCTGGAAACACCAGAGTCTGAGACTAGCATTTTTCTAGCCTCAACTCTTCACACTTTGCTTCAAAGGTTCAAAAGAGATATTGGTAACTAACCATCTGAGCTGTTCCTCAGGGGTAACAATTTTTTTTTCTTAATTAAAAGAAATATAACAGAAATAAAAGCTAAGGGACAAAATTCAACTTGATAGAATGCAGTTTAGTTAAAACTAGAACAATGAGAGAGACTGGTGGAAGGGCTGAACTAAATCCAAGTGAACCTACTGAGTTTAAGCAACACATCTCTGCCAGACATGCCACCTTACACAGGAAACAGGGCTTAGAGTGTCTACGGGAAGTTGACATGCACCACCTACATCTAACCTACCTGGCTGGGAAGTACCATCCTGGCTCCTCTGAAGAAGTGAAAGAGCTCTAGTTCCAGCAGCTAGGAACAGGCTCTTTTAAGGCAATTCAGACACTGTAGACTGTCCCACATAGCAGAAGATGCCGTAGCATTTTCTGTTAATAAGGTAACTAAATACGATCAAGTCCCCAGAAATGGTTAAAGAATCAACTTTCTGGACTGCAGAGTTTTAACCCCTTTTAGTGACTAGGGTGAGAAACCTTTGACCTCAGTTTTACCTAAAGAGCCATGGAGCAAGTTCCTGTGTGGTCTGCAAAACTCAAATGATGAGATGAGAAAACAAAAATGTAATTATAGAAAAAAAATCAAAAGGAAAGTAATATGAAGAAAATAAAAGTTATCTTAAAAAATACTCTATTAGAGTTGCGTGGTTCATGTGGCCTGGTCATTGTAATGCGTCCATTAGTATCTGAAAGAGAGAGATAGGCCTGTAAACATGCCTTCTGAGGCCAGCAACAGCATCTTCCCAGCTTCCTCCTAGCCCAGACTGGGGGTTCTTTTGTGGGTTCATTCTGGGGTGAGGCTCACCTTCTAATACCTTAAGGTACTTAGTTCTTTCTTTACATTTATTGGTGAATACACATTTTTCTCTGACTACCTTGTTAATTTGGTTTTCTGCAGAGCTGGGGATTGAACCTCACTACACTAGGCAAGCATTCAATACTGAGCAGCTTATTCACTGCCCTGCTAACCTGCAGTGGTGGCCTTATACTCTTAAATATCAGACATGGCACTTATCTTTCCTAAAGAAACCTGGATAAAGTGTTTGGCCTGATATTGGGGAAGGACTTTTCATTGCTCTCTTTCGAGTCACCTGTAATAATTAGGTTTGAATGGCCCATTCTTGTTGAGTCCCAGATACTTGGCTTGGTCATCTGTCAGCTCTGTCAGGTGGGCATCAAATGATGGCAGGTGCAAGCTGGCAACATACTCATCTGGGAGGAGAGAAGTGGTAAGGGCAATAGACTCGTCAGACATGCCTTTAGGTACAGCCTTCCTTCTATTTTCACTTCTTAAAACTATTTGGGAAGAGAAGAGGAATGGAACAAGCCTGATAGAATTCACAACCTGAAATATCTGCCTAATTAAGAAAGCTTTCAAAGCTGTATTTCTGGGAAATTATTTCTTTTAAGCATATATACTAGGCAAACAGAGGGCCATGTACCAGTTTGGCGAATGGGTGTCTTGTACTTCCCCCTCAGATTTTGGTTTTACTTGAGTAGTTACCATGGGTAACCATGTCATATACTATACCCAGATTCCTATGGCAACCTCTTTAACTATTATTAAACTATCATCAAATCATGAACCATAAAAATGAATCCAATAGGCTTAAAAGAGCCTCCTGTCACTGACATTTATTTAACACAGGATCCCTAAAGCCACATATCTTAGACTGATGGATTTCTAAGATACATATTTAGTATTGTTCCTTAACTTTTATGAATATTTCTTAAAACAACAACAATAAACACTACACATGACTCAGCAGTTAAAAGCACTGGCTGTTCTTTTAGAAGACACAGGTTTGATTTCCAGCATCCATGTGGCAGCTCACACCATCTATAAATCCAGTTCCAGGCATTATGATACCCTCTTCTGGTTTTGACAGGCAATAGGAATGCCTGTGGTCACATATATATGTAGGCAAAACATTCATACACATAAAGAAATACACAACAACAACAAAATATCCAAAAGCAATATAAAATAAGTTAAGAAAATTTTATATGTATCATGCTGTTTTCCTGTATGTGTATACACTTGGACCACATCTGTGCCTGGTGCTCTCTGAGTTCAAAAGAAGGCATTGAATTCCTTACCCAGTACAAAATGGTTGTGAGACAGTAAATAGCTGCTGGGACCTGAGCCTGGGTCCTCTGCAAAAGTAGTAAGTGCTCTTAACTACTAGCATCTCCCCAATATGCAAATTGTTTTTAAGTGTAAAGCCAGGCATGTGAACTGGCTTAAGTATGGGATGGGTGCTAGTATGTAGAAAGGCAAAAGACAAGACAGGGTTTATGCCACATGAGCAAAGTGTAAGTGGTCCTATGAGGCACATAAGTTGGGATGGAGGTGATCTGCCAATCAAGACATTGGATGGATAATACAACTTGTTTCTGTCTCTCTCACTTTGGTCTACACTGTGCTTACTTGCACTGGCAAGTATGGTGAGCTTGAGAATAAGAGCATCTTATTATTTAGCTTGGATTCTTACTACAATTCTGTAATTACCAAGTACTGTTCTTACATTACTTCTCACAGAAATGGAGGCTCATGGTGCAAAGGGAATGTCTCCTGAGCCCAGGTACTTCAAGAGGAACCAGAACCGACTCTACAGCTAGTGCTTTAGGAAAGTCATTTTATAAAACCATGCAGGCTTCAGTTTTCACTCACCCATCTTCTTAGGAAGCAAGTACACATCCTGTTTGTAGCGTCCCTCCGGTGCATTGTAAAGTTCTATCAGTGCCAACGCCTAAGGTGGGACAGAGGTGGGCAGGAGAACAAAGCATTTCTTAGTCAAGGACATAAAATAAAACTAGGTTTAAGAGCACTTTAGGATAAGCATGACAGTGACTGGTCATCTGAATGCACCCAGGATTCTGACCTGAGATAAAGGCTAGATGATATAAGAGAAAGTGATGTTTTTGTTTAGTTTCAAACAAAAAAACAAACTAAATATAACTAAGCTGGAACACTATAATTTCAGCTGAGCGCAATTCAGAGACACAATCACAAATCTTCAAAGGAAAACTGTGAACTTCAACAACTTAGGACACGGAAAAGGTAATAGGTCAATAAGAACGGACAGTGAAAGTCATCAGAGCCCTTCTCTGTGTGTGCCTACATCTCCCATCTCAGTGGATGAAAACCAGGCATCTTGCCACATACCTGTGTTGTAGCTGTGATGGAAAGAACAAAGGTAGGAACTGTAGAGCAGCTCAAATTGAGTAAACGACCCTGGGAAGAGAAAAGACAGGATGAGCCACTGCCTTTCCCCAGCTTCACGCCTCTCTGCACTCCACTCAGATCAGGACTGTAGGTTCACTCTTTACAAATCACTGTGAAGGCTGAAATTGGCTAAGGGCTGGAGATAGTGCATGTGCTCAGCAAAGGAGGTCTTGGTGTGCTTCTCTTTTAGGGAACAGACAACTGGGAAAATACACCTTTTTTTTTGTTTTGTTTTTGTTTTTGTTTTTGTTTTTTTCCGAGACAGGGTTTCTCTGTGTAGCCCTGGCTGTCCTGGAACTCACTCTGTAGACCAGGCTGGCCTTGAACTCAGAAATCCATCTGCCTCTGACTCCCAAGTGCTGGGATTATAGGCGTGCGCCAGCACTGCCCGGCGGGAAGATATCTTTTATCCAAAGACTGAATTCACCAGAACATAAAACTAGTATTTGTACTCCTTCTCCTTCCTTACTCTGTGCATCTAGCACACGCCTGCAGTCGGCGGTGTGTGTTACCTCTGCAAGAAGGACAACCCGTTTGCCATCAGGCCAGATGACATGGTCCACCTGAGAACGTACGCGCTCCCACGTGAGCTCTGGAGTGCGGAGGCTGGTCTGGAAGGAAAAACAGACAGCTGGTTGTGCCTCTAGTGAAATAAATGCAAAGGAAGGCCTAGCTGTAATGGAGAGAAACCTTACCACATCGATTTCCGTGTTGGAATGGCCCATATTGCATACAATGCAACTATTTTTCATTCGGTCCAAGTGCTCCCGGGTCACTACATTCTTATTTCCTAAAAATAAAGAAGAGAGGCTGAAAAAAAAGAGATGCCGGGCAACAAGAATACCAAGAATACCGGGAAGGTGTTTGCTAACCATTAAAGATCTCGAGCACATTGTGAGAAAGATGTGTACAGAAAATGCTTGAGCTCAATTACTTGGCCTTAAGACTGAGTAATAGGAAAAATCACCATGGTAAAAAGCTCTTTTGGAAAATGCTTAAAGTTCTGAGAACTCACTCTAAGTCTAACACTGAGCACAGACCTTACCTTCTGTGTCACTTTTGAGATTTAGCCTGGGAGTTAGCAATGTTCTCCATGTACCAAAGCACTGATGCTCACCTGTGCAAGTTATTACAACATCCACCTGCCGGATGACTTCATTTAGCTTCACCACCCTGAACCCATCCATGCTGCAAGAAAAGAATGCCACACTATAAGCAAAGCAAAGTGTGTTGTGTGTCTCACACTGACAAAACATTCTAAAATGGCCACAAAATTAGACAACAAAATTCCCTTCTGAAGTAAAAGCTAATGCTCCATCCCAGAAATGGTAAATAATGAGCTACAGTGAACTACAGACTGGCTTCTGCTGAGCCCCACAAGACTACTCAGGAAGAGAAAATGCCAAGAGGCCCCACACACGGCTTAGAGTGAAGGGAACAAAGCATCTTACTCTCTTTTCCTGGGAGATTTCTACAAAAACAACAGAGTGGATCAGCCACCAGCTCTCAGAAATACAAAGCACAGACATCAAACCTAACAGTGTTATCAGTATTCCACCTTACCAGGCCTGCAGAGCACAGATGGGGTCAATTTCTGTGATGTAGACAATTGCTCCAAGGGCCTTGAGAGCAGCACAGCAGCCCTTTCCTACCTGCAGGATATAGGAAAGCCCAAGTTGCCAGGTCTAAGAAGACACACGATCATTGGGGCAGACAAGCTTTTGAGGAGGTGGGAATTCACTTCTTTAAATCAGTCATCATCCAGTGAACACTCCAGCCCAGCTGGGGCAGAAAGAAACCCACACAAGGCTGCAAACCTCAATTAGAGATAACTTAGCAGACAAGTCACAACAAGAGGTAGGAAGAGAGAGGCTTTGGGTAAGAGTTACCATTACGAAAACAAGATCAAACAGGAACAACTGATTTACTCCATAAAAACCTGGTAAAACTCACTTCCAATGTGTGTACTCAATACCCAGCAGCCCAAGAACTTCAGTGAACCACTGCTGAAGACAATGAAACTTCCTAGGACCTAGTCCAGTTTAAAGATATTCAACTATAATGTCACTTCGGTTTCTGCATTACAATGCAAGTCATAAGATGGGGATAAAATGTTACTTATTCACTTGAATTTTATTTCGTAAAAGGTTTTAAGTTGGAGGCAGTAATGCTGACATCAATTAGTAAGATAAACTGGTAAAATATGAAAATTTAATACACTCTGCCTTTAATTCATGAATATGAAAAGGACTTTTGCCACTAGTTTCAAGCACAGCATCAAAAAACATTCATCAGTGTTTCTAGACTGTCTCCATCCCATGTTTCTCTAAAGCCCTTCTAATAAGACAGAGACAAGGCCCAACTATTTACCTCACCATAGCCACACACCACCACCTGTTTCCCACCAAACATCACATCCGTGGTCCTCTTCAGGCTGTGGAAACAGACAAGGGCTCATCTCAAACATCATTTACAACTCAGTCCCTTTGTACCAAATTCAAGGGTAGGGCAGTGCCCAGGAGAAAATTGAAAGCTGGCTGAGATCAGTGTGAAATGGGCCCCTTTAATAACATGTAAAGGAGGAAGACTACAAGGGCAAGCTAAGCTATAGGTATCAGCCTAATATGTCAAACAAATACCACTAGTCCCTGCAAGTCTGAATGTATACATTTCAACATACCCATCCAAAATGGATTCTCGGCAGCAGTACAAGTTATCAAACTTCTGTTTGGTAACAGAATCATTGACATTCATGGCTGGAACACAGAGCTTCCCAGCTTTGGAGAGCTGATACAGCCTAAAAAGGAGAAGAAGCCACAAAACAAACACACAACTAGTTAGGTGCTAAACAATAAACAGCAAGTCTACCCGCCTCTTCGTGCTCCATGCTGCCCTCCTTAGTTATTTATGCCCAGAAGTTCTTTGCAAATGTGACTATTTTCTTGTCATCTCTCCTCAACTCATTTCCTTCTATTTTATCCTTTAATTTTGGAAGAAAAATAATAAAAAAAAAAAATTTCAGTTGAAGTAACTTACTACTCTTCCGCAAAGGGAGCATTATAACCTTAGGGCAGCATTGTTCTGACTTTAAATACTCATGTCTACTTCGGGTAAACAAAGATGACAATAGTTGTGATGTGGTTTACTGTGTCTGTGAGAGCAATCGCGCACACTGTGCCCCTGTAGAGCAATACTCCTAGGTACCATTTAGTTATTTTCCCCAAGCCAAGAGTTATCTTCAGTTTTGCTTTTTGTTGCATCACCTGTAGTTTTCAATAGACTTTTCCCTCCATATTTGAAATATAAAAATTATAATACAACATTGAGCACAAGTTTCCCAAGATACACTCCTCTCTACACCCTTACCCCCAAATACTGCTAATTATAATTACTCAGTGGAAGAGATAAGAACATGTGAATCAGAATTTGAAAAAAATTCCTTCAAAATTCCTTCTATGGTCACTTTGATTTTGCAAAAGTAAAAACTCAGTTTTATCTACTGAAGACAATCCCATTTGGTTATTTTAAGTCTGAAACACAGCCCTAAAGTCTAGGAGAGACCAGAAGAATTTGATGAGGCAAGGACACAAGGGGCAGCTACTCCAGAATCTGTTACCTGTGAACACCAGTCACGCTCTCTTCCACAATGCCTCGGATCTTCTTAAACACGTTTGGATACTTCTTATAAACCCAGTGGGTTAAGTCTCCCCCATCATCCAGGATCTACAGAACAGCCAGAAGACTTCTATGGGCATTCAGGCTGCTAGAGCTAGGGGGAACTTTGAGCCCATTTTCTACACTAGTGAGAGAGCCCTGGATATTTTGAAAGAGCACTTCTTAACGCTCTGCAGAATAGGCTTAGACAGTGGAAATATAGTTAAACTGTTGGTGTAAAATGGTTAAAAGAATTCCTAAGTGAGTTCTAGGCTACAGTGGAAAGCTCTTTTTTGAGACTGGATCTTGCTATGTTGCTCAGGCTAGTCTAAAATTCCTGAGCTCGAGGATTCCTCCTGCTTCAGTCTCTCAAATGCTGGGCTTACAGGCATATGCCATGCCCAGCTCTAGTAAATAAGTGTTACAAATCATGGGCTCATTTTCAGTCTAGTTCAAATATATGGCTCCTTTGAATGCAAAAGGAGAAGTGGAGCAGGAAGGAAAGACATAAGACTCCTACTCCAAAGAGGGATCACATCATTTCCTTCTGTTTATTCTGCTGTGTTTGAGCCATGTGTCCATCTCAGCTTACCCTTCCCCCACCTTTCTATTCACTTCTCAGAGCTTGCTTTCTTTCTTTTCTTTTCTTTCCAGTCTTCCTATCTTGCCTTCCTTTCTTATTGGTACTAGAGACTGAATCCAGGGCCTTGTGCATCTTAGATCCATACTCAGTAGGTATTGTGTTATGAACACTTTAGCAATATAGCCAGTAATAAGACCAAACATACAAAAATATATTTAGGGAACCATGCTTTAAGGGAGGAAAGGAAATAAATCCACAGTAAAAAATACGGAATGGATATGAATGATTACCATGTTAGCCTGCCACCCATCCATGTTGACACAGCGGTCGATGCACCACCAGAAATCATCTTCTGACTCGCCCTTCCAAGCAAACACTGCAACTCCTATGGAGACAGAAATCAATCAGTTAATGTTGCTTCTGATGTGCACATCAGTACCAGCTTCTAAGAGCCACATGAAGAATGAAAGGGAAAAGAATTCTGAAGAGGGAAAAATTAAAGAGTAAAAGTCAAAATAATACTTTTTAGTTCAGAAATTACTTTAGTTAAATTAAGAGATTTCTGTTTTAAAAATATCTTAGAGTCATAAAACATTACTGTCTTTAGGGCAATTTTCTACTTTGCATTGCACCTTAAGGAGGCAGAGCTCCTAGAGCACTGCACTCAACAGATGTCTCGGAATAATTAAAAATGCAATCTAGGAAATGAAGACATCAAGTCACGTGGCCAGGCCATAGGAATGAATGATGTGGTCACTTTCCAGTGATATGATAAATTACTTCTGAAAACGGAATATTTCTGTTATAAAAAAATGTGTACATACTAACGTTTGGTTTACCAATGTAATGCATAAAGAGAAGCTTGTAAACCTTTTTTTTTTTAATTTCTTAAATCTTCTACAATAAATAGTTATTAGAAAAGAAACAAAGTCTATTCTGTAGCTTTCTCAAGATCCTAGACGGTGGAAGGTCCTCAGACCAACTTCAAGATGATGTGCTTTTGAACATTTTGATAATAAAAATTATTTTATTTTTAATGAAAACTTATAGCACATACATTTTAGTGTACTACAAAATACCAAATAATCCATTAACCATCAATACAAAAGACACTACTTACAGTGTTCTCTCAAATTGATAAGACTTTTGGGGAGAAGAGAGCAGCTGAGCTCACATTTACTGTTCTTCCTTCATCCATTCAACATTAGAATTGAGTATTTCCTTTAAACTTTTTTTAAAAATTTATTTATTTATTATGTATACAGCATTCTGCCTACATGTATGCTTGCCAGCCAGAAGAGGGCACCAGATCTCATTATAGGTGGCTGTGAGCCACCATGTGGTTGCTGGGAATTGAACTCAGGACCTTTGGAAGAGCAGCCAGCGCTTTTAACCTGAGTCATCTCTCTAGCCCTAGAACTGAGTATTTTCTTAGGTGTTTGTTTTTGTTTTAAAGCATACCTTGGTTCTAGTATAAATTTCTTCCTGCTCTCTTCATCCCTGTCATGATAATGGGGATCGAACTCACTGTTGCACTGCATGCCAGGGAAATATTCCACCATTAAGCTTTATATTCAGGCTCTGTTGTTTAAAGACTGCCCAAGTTTATAGTCCCCAGATATACAAAGTACATGACAATTTTGTTGTGTTGTATTTAACCACTTGAGGCAAAACTGGTAAAAAAATGGAACCTACCAGCCTCAGCCAGTGCTGCAGCTACTTCATTCTGAGTTGAATAGATGTTGCAGGCAGACCAGCGGCACTGAGCCCCCAGGGCACAAAGTGTCTCAATCAATACCTATGGATGTACAGAAAGATGGGTGAGGAAAGTGGGGCTACCCAGGAGCAGAGGACAAGTGTCAGCAAGAGGATAGTATCTGTAACATCCCCAAGCTGACCCGGCACTGGAGAAGCACACAGGGTACAATTCAGCTGTGTGCCATACAGCCACTTATCTATGCCTGAAAGATATATTCTAAAGTCGTCAAACATTTTACACCCTCCTAAGTCAGCTAGGTAGGAAGAAAAGGCATGTTCCTTCATCTGTCTGTCTGTCTGTCTGTCTGTCTGTCTGTCTGTCTGTCTGCCTGTCTGTCTATGGTTTTTAAGACAGGACCCTGTGTAGTCCTGGCTGTACTTGAACTCATTCTGTAGACCAGGCTGGCCTCCGACTCACCGAGCTCCATCTGCTTCTTTGCAGACTTTGCAGACCACTGCTTGGGATGGCATGTTTATTTTTAACAAAAAAAAAAAAAAGTTTTCTTCCCCATATATCAGAAGTCCTTCTATTTTCTTCCAACAAACTCACCGCTGTCTGGGCCGTGATGTGTGTACAGCCCACTATTTTAGCACCAGCCAAAGGCTTCTCTCCCTGAGCACGTTTCCTGAGTGAAATCAGAGCAGACATGTCTGTGGAAGAACAGAGGATCTGAGCCAGGTCCACACTACCAACACCATTCACTCCTGCCCAGCCACAAGCAATGTTAGGTCTGCTGACCCATGGTGAAATGGGGTAGAAAATGCCAAATGTATTTCCCTGATGACTAGAAGTTTCACCACTGGAGTAACTGGAGGTTATGATGTAAGCACAACTGGAAGTTCTTGCTTCTGCTGTATATATACAAAGACCTGAACAGAGAATGAATTCAACTTCCAAAACTGGCCAGAGTGGACAGACTTCTATATGTCTTCATCAGTTCAGGAGGAATGACTTTGAACTCAGTGGAAGACATTTCTATTTTTCTCTGTTATCTTACCTGAGTCTGTCAAGCTTGAAACACACCTTCAACATGAAAAAAACCAAAAAACCAAACCCCCCCCCCCCAAAAAAAAACAAACCCAAAAGACAGAAGAGCAGAGACTCTTGGAGTAGTGTAGAGGAAGAGAGAAACTAAGATGCAGCTTGCAGTCACCTGTATTCCGTGCCAGCTGAGGGTGTCTAGGACTTAATGAGCCCTCAGGCTACCACCACCTTAGGTTAGAAACCTGTCACATCAGCTGCTTCTGGGAATTCTGGGTCTCTGGTATTGGCAGCTAGAAAAATATTCCACACAACTAACCACTATGTTATGATCCAACACTTGCTGACTATGCACTGTAGACCTGTGAGTATGGTGTCATGAAGAGAAGAGAAACCACTCTGCAATTATCATACACTGGGAATAGGAAAAAAACAAACAAATAAAAAAACAAAAAAAGAAAACATACACAAGAATCCTAAGGCTCAGTTTCCATAGAGAGAGAAGTGTTTATCCAAAGTTGTGAGAAACTCTTTTCCAGGACACTTAAACTGCCCAGGTCTTGCTAAGCAGTGCAAAGGGTGCTCCTGTCCCTCCACTCACGCCCTCCTTTACCTTGCTCTGCAATCTCAATCTCCCGGCGTCCAAACTCCGCCTGCTTGATGTTCTTCACACAGAAATTGCTGCTGCCCTTCGAGTTGGTCTGCTGCTTCTCTCGGGGGGAAAGCTCATCATCAGAGCTGTCTGTATAGGATGCAGCTAGAGACAGCAAAGAAACAGAGGGAAAAACGTCACTGGCCCAAACTCCACAGAGTGCAGTCCTCATGGGACTGTTATTTAAGTGAAGCGAACACTTTTAATTGCAGGTCCCTTTTACGTCATCAGTTCTGCTCCTCCAGGCTCTAACAGCTGGTGTGAATAAAACTCTATCTCTTAACACTGCAGCTCTTTCACTCACCCTATGATAGTTTACCAGCAGTGTGTGTGATAGAGAAGTATGGAGCCTAATCCTGTGCCACCTGTGCTGATCTTCCATTACAGTTACTTGGATCCTCTGGACTGTAATCAGACTCTACATGAATGGAGTAACAGTGATAAGGAATGCCATTTCTATAGATCACTGGTTCTCTAGAACTTACACATCTATCAGAATGACCTGCTTGTTAAAGTACAGATTGCTAGGTTCCTGGCCAAAGTTAGCACTTGGCAGGTCTTGGGAGGTATTCAAGGTGGCATTTCCAACAAGTTCCCAAGTACTGCTTCTGAGAGCCAGTTTAATATAAATTAAATATAGATAAAAGCAATTCCTAAGGGATTTTATACCAGGCTGTGCTCAAGGAATACAGAAAAGGACAGAAAACAAGCAGATCTTTCTCACAGCCATGGGGAAAAAAATCTGTCAAGAAGATAAATCTGAGATAAAAACCACAAAAAATTTAAATCCATCCTTCAGATGAATATGCAATAGGATCTACAGTCATGCATTACTTTTCCAGTCTCTTCTTTCCCTCTGAACTGGACATTTCCCTGGTCACTGCACTAAGGCTCTCTTATTGACTCCCACAGATATGTCCTCCCAAAAGACAGAAGTACAGTCAACAGACATACCAGGAAGGGTCGTCTTCTCCACTCTAAAAACTCAGCTCTAGTCTAGGCTTCACATGTTCTAATGGGTTTCTGTAAGATGACCATCAAGACCTCTGAGAACTTTACTTCCTCCATCTCTGTTTTCCTTCCAGAACTCAATCTTCCCACATGAAATTCCCCTCTCTGTTTACCTATAAGTGCTCTGCTCATCTCACAATAATTTAGTTTGTCGCTTCAGGTATCTTTTCATTTTTGTTAGACATCCTACTTGGGATTGTTTCTAGCATGTTTCAGCCCCACAGAATCTTTATAACCATTTATTTCAGTTTACCATGCATACCTACTTTTGTTCTTGTTTGCCTATCCTGCCTATATTGGTTGGGTTATCAGTGTCACAGAGAAGAGATACAATTTTCTTTGATAATTTTTTTTTTTACATTCCTTAAACCTCACAACCAGCCCTTGAAGTTTAATGAAACAACTCAAATAACACTGGTAAGAAACAACGAAGGGCTTTTCATACAAATCTTCATTAACATTAACAGCAATCTGGACTCAGGCAAGCCTTTTAATCTTTTAACTATTTCTTTTGTTGAATGATGGAGTTGTATTAGATGCTTCTAAATGTTTTCTTTAGTTCCTTTTCTATGATTCAGAAGCTTTTTTGAGTGCATGTCTGTGTACAGGGAAGTCAGAGAGGTCAACCTTAGTTCATCTCAGGGGCCATAGGGGTCCATCACTTGGAACTGGAGCTCACTGATTATGCGAGGACAGGCGCTGGCCAGCCAGTCAATCTAGAAATCTGCTTGTTTTCCCAGTACTAGGATTACAAGAATGTATCACCCTACCCAGATAGTTTTTCTTTTTATCATTATTATTTTAATTTTTTAAATTGGGTATTTTCTTTATTTACATTTCAAATGTTTTCCCACTTCCAGGTCTCCCCTTTGGAAACCCCCTATCCCATCCCCCCGTCCCTCTCCCCCCTGCCTCTATGAGGGTGCTCCCCCATCCACTCACCCATGTCTGTCTTCCCACCCTGGCATTCCCTTACACTGGAGCATCAAACACCCTCAGGCCCAAGGGCCTCTCCGCCCACTGATGTCCAATAAGGCCATCCTCTGCCACATATGCGGCCAGTGCCATGGGTCCCTCCATGTGTGCTCTTTGGTTGTCTACCCAGCTTTTTATGTGGATTGAACTCAGGTCCTTATGCTTGCAGAGTAAGTACTTCACTAAGTCATCTCAGCCCCTAAACAGCTTTCCAGTTACTTCCTAATACCATCTCTACAGCTGAGATAGGCACAATTTAACCAGACAAAGACTTGACTTACTACAGATGGCTAAGACAAGAGAGTAGGAAAACAGCTGGAGTCACATTACAATACTTCATATCTTTCCATTTCAGAAATTAACAGGGAAAGACATGTTAACATAAAGAGTAATCTTGTAAATAAAAGGAGACAAAAGTACAAATTTTATTGTCATAGTTCAAGCTGTCTTAGCAACAAAAAAACATGGATGGAAGGATATGTTTTATGCAAATAACTTATGTTTAAAAGTACATTTCTTTTTAAATGCCAGTTCTGAAAGCAAAAATATCACTGATTCTCCCTGCTTGCAAATGTGGATATAGGAACTTCCCAGGGCCATTAACTCGGCAATGGTCACAGACCACATAGAAAACAGCCTGGAAAGGACATCTCAGCAAAAGCATCCTCAGGGACAAGTCTTACTGGGAACGAGCCTCACATTCTAAGTATTACACAGAGCGCCAAAGAACCAGACGGGACAGAGGGGACATGAAAGTCACACCTACCTGAACTGTAGCTGTCTGTGGAGGATTGTGAGATGGAGCGAGACAAAGATCTCCGGCCAGTCTTAGTAGGGAATTTGGTGAACTCTTGCATGTCATCAGCAAACTGGATTTGCTACAAGAGAAAGGTAAAAAGCTGAAAACTTAGTACAAGGGAACTGTATGGATCTTATTTATCACGTGCATGTACCAGGGAGAACCCAAGAAGTTAGAGTGCAAATTGTGGGAGTCTGTTCTTTCTTTTCACCACGAGAGTCCTGGAGATAGAACTCAGCTGTCAGCCTTGGAGGCAGCGTCTTCCCCCTCGGAACCATCTTGCTGGACTAAACATTTCTTTTCCAAAGCCATATTCTAACTTTCCTAAAATTCAGCATTGCCATGTGGCTCTTACTATGGTAACAACTCTCACTTGGGGGTGGGGGGGAAGAGGCTGCTTTCTGAACTCTTTTAAAACTACTGTCTTGGGCTAGAGAGATGGCTCAGCAGTTAAGAGCACTGACTGCTTTCCCAGAGGTCCTGAGTTCAATTCCCAGCAACCACAACCATCTGTAATGGAATCTGATGCCCTCTTCTGGTATGTCTGAAGACAGAGACAGTGTACTCATATAAATAAATCTTTAAACAACAACAACAACAATAACAAACCTACTGTCTCTTTCCAGTTATTTCAGGAAGACCTAGGTTGGAAGGGGAAGAGGGTAATTCTGAAAAGCCATTTCTTTTAGTAGCTATCCAATTTTACTAAATGTCCTTCATCTCATTAAGTTCTCCCTTCCCTATTATCTAACTTTCACACGCGAACACTAAACTCTACCATAAAACAGATATAATCTCATATCTGGTTTTGTATTTTCCTCAAGAATACACCCTTGTAGCATATTCTTTTTCTGAATTTGGCCATGGCTTTTCTTTTGAATAGGATGTCTAGCAATGGCAAAACACATTACAGCCCAGCTATGTCATCTGTAGTTCATAAAACCAATGTAGTATCCCTAGAGTTTTGTAGCACCAGTAAAAATTTAAAATATCAGGGCTGGCGAGATGGCTCAGTGGGTAAGAGCACTGACTGCTCTTCTGAAGGTCATAAGTTCAAATCCCAGCAACCACATGGTGGCTCACAGCCACCTGTAATGAGATCTGACACTCTCTTCTGGTGTGTCTCAAGACAGCTACAGTGTACTTATTTATAGTAATAAATAAATCTTTGGGCAGGAGGGAACAGTGGTCCTAAATTAAATTCCCAACAACCACATGAAGGCTCACAACCATCTGTACAGCTATAGTGTACTCATATGCATAAAATAAATAAATAAGTCTTAAAAAAATTAAAACATCAGAGTGTACGGATGAAAGAAAAGTTTTAAAACAAACACAAAATTCTCCATTAATTAAATTTTAACTAATCAGGATGAATCTAAAAGAAGAAAATAATGACAAGTTTTAAAGGTCTTTGTAGGTAGAATAAATCAGAACTAGGTATTTGCAGAATATATATTTTTAATGACAAAATCTTTTATAAGACCTAGGCTAGCTCAGAACTCACAATTCTCCTGTAGCAGTCTATTAGCTTGAGTGTTAGGGCTATATGTATGTGTCACCATATCTACATGGTGGAATACTTGGACCACTGGCTTTAATAAATTGAAAATAGTTTGCAATCAGTATTATTTATAAACAAAGTAATGTGTGAAAATATGGAATTATATGGCGTAAACCAGTGGTTTTGAACCTTCCTACTTTTTTTTTAAAGATTTATTATTATAATTAAGTACATTGTAGCTGTCTTCAGACACCAGAAGAGGGCGTCAGATCTCATTACGGGTGATTGTAAGCCACCATGTGGTTGCTGGGATTTGAACTCTGGACCTTCGGAAGAGCAGTCGGTGAGCCATCTCTCTAGCCCCACCTTTCTACTTTTTTGACCCTATAATATAGTTCCTCATTTGTGGTAACCCCCAAGCATAAAATTATGTTCATTACGCAAGTAATTTTGGATACAGAAGTTTGACAAATAGGTCTCAACGCACAGGTTGAGAATCAGTTGCTTAAACCTTTCCTCTTGAACTCTCACATTGCTTCTGATGACCTCTTTCTATAAAATTTGAGATAAAACCCACATTTCTGAAAAAGAAGAGTATAAATTGAGAACCTGGATTCAGATTCAGAACTCTGAAAAGGTTCCTATGGAGAAACTATTAAATTATGTCATTAGCAAATAGTATCTATGGAACTGTATACTATCATAGGTGAAAAGTTTCCTGCACAATACAAATGGCCCAGTCATCAACACTTTCAAGCTAGAAAGAGTAAACCAGGAACTGGGGCAATAGTTCAGTGGTTAAAAGCACTGGATGCTTTCCCAGAGGACCTGGGTTCTATTCCCAGGCCCCATATGGCAGCTGACAACTGTCTATAACTCTAGCCTAAGATGACCCAACTCCCTTCTCTGGCCTTTGAAGGTACTGAACTCATGTTGTGCACATACATGCAAACAGGCAAATCATTCATATACACAAAATGATAAATTTTAAAAAGTAAACTCTACATTAGCTACAGCTGCACAATCTTCCTCCTCTGATGGGGTAGTATGGCAGTGTAAGAACCAAGCTTTGGTTTGTAGCTTTGGCATAGGCAGTTAGTATGAACAAATGAAAAACAGAACTGGTAGCAGTCATGGAGTAGCAAACAAGAGGACACTGGCTTGTATTTTGAACTTCCTATCTAGCATGGTTCCCACTAAGAACAAATGCAGAGGACAGAACCAAATAGCACCCCAGAGACAGAAATCTGGGTGTTTAGAACTCATCTTGGTTCACCATCTAACTGTGGAAGTTTTTTCTTCAGGCAACTCTGACACGGAAAGGGAGAGCCTGTTTTATTAAGTCTGAAAAGACACTGAAGGCATAAAGAAGAATTACATACCCCCAGAACAAGTCAGGGCTTCACACATGCAGGAAGGTATTTAATAAACATCAGCAGAATAAGTGAACCTTTAAAACTCCTTTCTTGTACAATATTAAGTCAAGCTTCAAAGATAAGAGACAATCACAACTCAAGCTCAGCCACATATATCATTTCAGAATATGATTAACAAATATAATGAAGCTCAAGATATTTTTTTTACTTTAAATGTTAAAACTTTAAGTACTTCAAATGCATAGCTGCTTTTCAAAAAGAAAAACAAACAAAAAACTAAATCCTTCTAAATAGGATTTCCAATTACATGTTCACTACTTCTTCGGTAGGCAAGATGTATATCAAGGATGACCAAAGCAATAAATTTCAATAATATGCAGTTAACTTTGGCAGTGAAAAAAGTATAGTCAAGAGTCCATGAGTGGCTAGTAACAGCTTCCAGAGGCTGCACTTCCTCCACCAGGCTCCCTGAGGCCGGCATGGGCAGCCTGTTCGGAAGTGCTCCCTTCTCCTGGCTGTTAGATTCCTTCTCCTCCTCCTCTTCTTTTTTTTTCTCAAAAGGTTCTGGGCATGATTCCAGATACCACCTACATTGTGGTGAGGTGGGGGAAGGTACTTCAGTACACTTGCAGATTTTTAGATAAAAAACAGAGAAGCAGTTGTATCAAGCTAGAGATATTTCTTCAGCAACCTGAGATTAATAGACATAATCTCTCCTTGCATTAATAAAGCTTATCAGCAGTCTAAAGCTTTGCAAAATCTTTCCCATCTAAAAATAGTAGGCTATGGCAAGTAGCTTACTACTATGTGCAGTGCTTCTAACACCCCATTTCTCAAATAATGGATCTCGTCCACATTTGAAGTAGGCAGTGTAACTCAAGTAATGGCATAGTGGATAGCTGTCTGTAAGGTGGTCCAGCAGCACACAGATGCACGATATTCTTGTCTTCTCTGCTACCCTGAACTGCTACAAGCTGTGGAGACTTGTCTCTCAGCAGCTGCTACAGAATGCTGTGGCTCTGCCAGTTTTCTCCAGGAGTCTAACTCTACAGGTTCTTTCCAGCTAGCAGCTGTTTCTCCCTTGGTGGAAAGAATCTTCGCACGCTGTTCACCTTTATGCTGTAAATAAGGATACTGCCAAAACCAACTTCTGGTTTCTAGTGAAACCAGATCTAATAGCAGCTTTCTGTTTGGGTTAAACTCAGTGTAGTTAAGTGGAAAAATATGGTCATTTGGATAAAAGAAAACCCAAAGACAATTGCAAAAGCATGGCTTGTTTTACTTCTTATTGTAATGATTTCCTCTAACCAATAGGTTTTCACTGGGGTGCTTTGGCATAAGGTAGTAAGTATAGGGAAGAAAGGACGAAATGTAGACAAAGTACCCAAAGTACCGCTGGGCTCCTCTGGGATCCACTCTCAGATTAACATCATATCCTAGGAAGGATAGGCTACCTCACTATTCTCCCACAAGCACGTCCAAACACATGTCTACTTGTTGCATCTGAAGGCCAGCATAGGACATACATATCAGTATAGTGTGCTATGTTTAAGTACAACTTACGATGGTTGAACTGACCTCTCTGTAACATTGAGGCTCATTAGGAAAAGTTTGACCTAATAATTTGGGTTCATTATGGAGGGTGTAGTGACAGAGTGATCTACAAGATGGTACAGTACTTACCAAGACAAAGGGAACACAGGCAACCCCAAAAAGTTATAAACTTCAAAAGAAAAATAATTGTAATTATTTGTTTAATTGATCTTAATAGTTTTTACTACCCAAAGTTGAGTTTACTTCTGAAAATATATGATCTACACCCTCAGAAGTAAATAGCTCAGCTGCTCTTCCTCCTTCCCATATCTAATTCAAAATTTCCTTCTCTCTATCCAATTAGAGAAAATTAAAAGCTACTAGAACACTATTATGACCCTATGGATAAGTGACAATGATAGGACAACATACAATGTGCATTATATTCTTTTAGTCAACACACTTGCTTTGCACTAAGTACTTCATCCTATGAAAGAACTAAGGCTTTCTAAAATCTGTATATGTGTTTTGACTCTCCATGTAATAGTAACAGATGGCTTAGCCATGAACTTTCACCATTCCTCTAGGAACATGCTGGCTACCATAACACACACAAACACGGAAGTCTATTTGTTGTGTCTTTAAAATCTAATTAAATTTCAGGCCAGTTTAAGGTGTTATTTTAAAGCAGCTTTCCAAATAGTTTAGTAGATATGACTTGGGTCTATGCCTTATCCAGATATCGTTAATGTGGGTCCTCCAGAAATTAGATGTTAGGCCAGACATCTTATTAACTTTGTTACTTCACATACCTATCTAACAGCTTTTAATTTCCTCAGGAAGGTTTTCTCCTAAGGGTGAAGAGCTAGACTCAAAGGTAAACAGCAAGTACTAGGAAAACAAATCATTAAGAAAGCATACCTTAGATGCGCATGGAAGGACCAGTCATTCTAACTACTGAGATTATCTGAGGGCCCAGCATCCCTCTTTTGGTTTTCTGAGGCATTTAATATATATATTTTATATATTTATATATTCTGTCCCATTTCTTTCTGTGCATACTGTGCACAGAATTTTGCTGTTTAGAAATTATGGGTAGCATATTTCTTAGGTATCAATATTGAGCCAAAAAGACTATCAGAAACAGAAATTTAACAAGGACAATTACTAAGATGTATATTAAAACACTGTCTAAGGTTCCTACATCTTTTCTAAATCCCTTCTCCACACATCTTTTAGCTAATTATTCCTTTTAAGACTCTACTCTCAGCCATTACCTTCTCAGAGGACAGCAAAAAAGGCGAAACAGTTAGTCTCCCTCCCCAATACAGCATTTTCGCTTCTTAGATCAGTCTGACTCCCATTTTAAATGTATCCCCCCAAAAAACAATACCAATATTGTCAAACAAGAAAAATCCAAGTCTACTATCTTTTTTTTTTTTTTTTTTTTTTTCACATTTCTACATTTTATTCCCACAAGGCAGCCAAGGTGAAGCTCGAGCCCAGGGCCACAGGCCTCTGGGCCTTCCTCCGGCGGAAATGCACGCCAGGTCCTCAGGACTGCCCCACCAGCGGGCTGGTTTTCAGGCAGACCATCATGAGTGCCGGGGTGGAAGGCTCCAGGGGTCACAGGGCAGGGGGGCTCGGTGTGGGGGCACACACTTGTAGGGCTAGAGATAGCACGGCAGGTCCTTCTCTACCACCTGGGGCTCCTCCATGGGACCATAGCGCTTCACCACGCACCCGTTCTTATCGATGAGGAACTTGGTAAAGTTCCATTTGATGGCATTTCCCAGCATGCCCCTGCCCTTGGGCTGGACTTTCATCCATTTCCACAGTGGGTGGGCATCATCCCCATTTACACAGATCTTGCTGTACATGTCAAACTTGACATTGTAGCTGGCTGCAAACTCCTTGATTTCTTGATTACTTCCCGGCTCCTGCCTCCCGAACTGGTTGCAAGGGAAGGCCAGGATTCGTAAACCACACTCAGCATATCGGGCATGCAGATCGACTAGCTGAGTGTAGTTTACGTCGGTTTTGCCTCATTGCGAGGCCACGTTGGTGACGATGCACACGAAACCCCTGTACTTATCCAGGCAAACCATGTGCCCGTCGATGTCCTTGGCTGCGAATTTGTGCATGGAGCGCGCACAGCGCCAATCATCGCGGGATGCACACATGGTTCCTGCCAGGCCAGGCGCAGACAGAGCCCCGCACAGCCTATCTTTTTCTTCAATTAGATAAAAATAGTTTCCTAAAGGAGAAGCAGAGAGATGGCTCCATGGTTAAGAGCACTGGGTACTCTTCTAGAGGTCCTGAGTTCAATTCCTAGCACCCATATGATGACTCATAACCATCTGCAATGGAGTCTGATTCCTTTTTCTGGTATTCATGAAAACACAACTCATATACATAAAATAAATAAATAAATAAAAGGGGGAGTCTTTTCTTTCTAATAACTTGTCCTCACACACATACATCAGAGAATACGAATTGAAAAGGGATCATTTTTGAGCTACAGAGCCAAACTAGGCACCTTCAGCCTCTTTCATTTCCTGGTACAGAAACATCTTCTGAGACCCAGCAGATTTTGGCTATTCTGTCTTCCTTCTGTCTCAAGTTTCTTAAGTTCTCAGTCTCCCCAGATGGGGCCTGAGTTTCCAGGAGGGAGTGGGTGGGTAGGCTGACTAATCACAACACACAGATCCTCCCTCCACTGTACCCTTTTATGTCACCAATAACACACTACTAGAATCCAATTCCACAGCCAGACAAATTATGCCTTTCAAAATGAGACTCAATGTGATAATGTGTCAAGGCAGGTGTTAGTGTGAGGAAAAATGAGGTCCTATCAGGCCCATATAGCTGAGTCACTGAAACCATGAGAGACAACACTTGAAAACTTCCCAAAGCACAAGTGGTGTTACCATCAGCCACTACCCCTTTTCTTCAAGAGACAACTCTTCACTGGCTTCTACTGTCTCTCGAAGAGCTGCAGTCAACCAAGCAGTTGCCAACCAAAGGTAAAAAATAGCACGTGGCTTTTTAGTCCGTTTTTTTTTGAATCAGTACAGAGGAGGCCTTCCTAATCTTCTAAAACCACAATTACAACACAATGTAAACACATTCAGGCCAGCTTTCCATGTCTACTCAGCCTAATGGCCCCACCCTCAGATCATGCTAGCCCACTCTCGCCTAACACGCAGCTTCTGGTACATTTAGATTTTAAGAGAAAATTAGCACTATTGACGGTAGACTCCTGTCCCATGCAACATATGCATTACTTTAGTAACATGTTACAAAAGACTGTTCACCTTTCTCTCCTAGTATTACTGCTGGAGCTTTTATTTCCCCAAACTTGTCATTCTTAACACAGAAAGAAAACTTCAAAGAACAGTATAATAAATATGTATATATTCTTGATTTAGAATGAACCTTTGAAGTTTCTTGTGGTATATAATATACTCACATATTTTATGTGAGCATATTTGTGTGTGCATGCATACTTTCATATAATAGAGGGAAAAAATAAGGTACAAACATGAAAATTATAATAAATTCTTCGGAATTTATCCGAGAATAAAGAATTAAGATACTCTCCTACCAAATCTCAATGGCATTATAAAATTTAAGACTAATAAGTTGGGTATAGAAGTGATGTCTTTAATCCCAGCTCTTGGCAAGCAGAGGCAGATGAATCTCTGTGGGTATGGGACCAGCCTGGTTTGGGGACCACATAGTGAGTTCCAGAAGAGTCAGAGCTATATAGTGAGCCTCAAAAGAATGGTAATTTTGCATATTTAAAAACATTTTATTTTTTTACTATTGTGAATGATGTACATGTGGAAGCAGAACATGAACATGCCATAGAGCATAGTAGATATCAGAGAACCACATTAGAGAGTTGGTTTTGTGTTGTTATTGTTTGTTTTTGTCCTTTCACCTTTATGTGAGTTTGAGGGGCAGGTGAAGCTCACAGGCACATGAAGCAGTGAATAACACTGTCTCAAGCAAAGATGAAGATGAGGACTGACACCCATGACTGTCCTGTGACCTCCACATTCTGTGCTACAGTGTTATACACATGTAAACACAAAGGTAAGGAGACTTCCTTCAAGTTCTTACTGTCCTTACACATTTCAGGAAGGATATACATACAGTCCAAGTACTGTTTACTGGAACCCTGCACAACCAATCTGATATATTAGCTTAGACTTCCTGTGCTAGTTGAGCTCATTTGTGTTTCTAAAGATTTTTTAACATTTCATTTTTTTCCCTCGTCTATTACATCTTACCTTGACATATAAAATAGACATGACTAAAGCTTTACACTTGAATCCAGAGGCTCACTTCCCTCCACTCCATTTTTAGTGGCTTCTGTATGTTTTTGTGTTGGCTTTCTTCCAGCAAATACATGTTGACATTCTCATTTTCTTTCTCTTACTTTTTCAAAAGGTATCAGGCTAAAATATTCTGCACATTCTGTCCATCTTTGGAAGTCACTTTGTTTAGATTCATAGAGTGTATATTAAAAATCCGGTCAGATGCCGGGTGGTGGTGGCACACACCTTTAATCCCAGCACTTGGGAGGCAGAGACAGGCAGATTTCTGAGTTTGAGGCCAGCCTGGTCTACAGAGTGAGTTCCAGGACAGCCAGGGCTACACAGAGAAACCTTATCTCAGAAAAAAAAAAAAAAAAAATCAGGTCAGAAGACAGTTATGGCAGCACAAACCTGTGATCCTAGCCGAGGCAGGAGGATGACAAGTTCCAGGCTAGCCTGAGAAAGACCAAGCTAGCTTACTATATTCACCTCTCTCTTGCCAATGACATGCTAAATGGCACCTTTAAGTTAAACTGGCATATCCTACTGCAAGCTAGGTGGAGATGCTCTTTTTTTTTTTTAAGAGGGAACCTTGTCAACTGCTTATAAACAGGCCTATCTGTACACTTCACTCAAATGTCTACAGGAAGAAAATTTAACGGGAAGCAAACAAAGAGTGGATAGATCTAAAAAGATGCCCACTTGGTTCTCTGGCACCACTGGGTAATGTCGTAACCTAACAACAGGAAGATAATATTTAAAAGCAAATTTTCTCTCCCTTGGTCTGAAGTACAGCTTATGTGAGATTTAAAAATCAATTACATTTTAAATTCATGCATTTATTTAGTGAGTAAGTGAATCATGCTGTGAGTCAGCTCAGCATTTGGGAAGGCTAGACTATGTCTAACTGAGATGAAGAAATAGTCTGCCAACTAGTGTTTAAGTGGCAGAACTATAAGCAGCTACCGAGATGTGGCCGTCAAGTTGATGAGAACTGGTGTTTTGAGCCTTGGGCTAACCAGACAGGACCTACATCACTTTTTAAAAAAAGGAGTAGATTAGCTGCTTCCCATAAGCTTATAGTCTCAAGCTGTCAAAACATAACAAAATAAACACGACTTTCAGGAGCCCTTGTTAACTAGTAACTATGTAGCAACCGCAATTATTTCTAAAGGAGTCAATGGGACCTTTCACAATGTATCCTATAGCTAGGTTACATGTTTTCAATTTGAAAGGATACAGTGAAACCCCTACTGATCAGCTTGAGCTGATTTTAGATTTCATACTTCAAGTTTACATAAAAAACTTACTATGAAATTACTATTTTATGTGGCTTGTAAGAAGCAAGAAAGCCAAAAAGGACAGTCAGCTTGTGGCTTTTCTGGAGTTGTTTTAAAACAAAAGTTACCTATCACTCCAGGAGTGTAATATGCCACCCATCTACTGTGGGACCAGCATATTCAATTTTGGGTTTTCCTGAGCCCTGCCTTCTATTGTTTTCTAACCCGTGGTGTGTGCAGGAGCAGAAAGATCAAGTTTTTTTTGTTAATACTGCACAGCAAACCAAAATAAACATTAAATTAAGAAGAGCTATTTTCTCAACAAGAAACACTACCAGGACATCCATAATTTAAGCAATTTTCAATTAAAAAAAAAAAACTCCTGATACACAAAGAACAACCCTCACAACACAGGGAGTACTAGATTACAATTTTTATTTAAAGTTGATGAGAAAAGAAGTTTAAAAGCAATATATACTAGTATATTAAACAGTAGAATCATTAATATCAGGCTGGTGAAATGACTCAGTGGGAAATGGTGAATGCTACCAAGTCTGACAGAGCAGAATTCAATCCTGGGACAAATACAGTAGACAGAACCAACTCCTGCAAGCTGCCCTGACTTCTACATGCACACCTTACCCACACATACATACAAAGAAATAAAATTTAATAAGCAATAAAATTCTAAATACCCAGATTTCCTTGTCTTTTATACTTATATTGTCTGTCTCAAATAGCTTACTGTTTACAAAACAATTTGCTATTTTCAAAAACTAGCATTATCTAAGGGCTGCATGCTCACAGATACAAAAACAGGATGGGGTAGCAGTTCGGGTTACATGATTTGCTTAATGCAACTTTGTCAGAGAAATGCAAAAGAGCAAAAACAAAAAACAAAAATCTCAAATAAGTCACAAACACAGTAGCATTTCTTCTTTTGGAACTAGGTGGGGAAAGCAGTCCCTTGCTGTTTCAAGGGCCTCCTTTAATAAATTTCCTCATGTTGTGGTGACCTCCATCCATAAAATGATTTTCATTGCTATATTATAACTGTAATTGTGCTACTCTTATGAATCTTAACATCTGATGTGCAGGATGGTCTTGGGCAACCCTACAAAGGGCTGTTGGACCCACAGGTTGAGAACAGGATGGTCTTGGGCAACCCCTATAAAAGGCTGTTGGACCTACAGGCTGAGAACAGGATGGTCTTGGGCAACCCTACAAAGGGCTGTTGGACCCACAGGCTGAGAACTGCTTCTCTAGGGGAGTACTTTTTGGAGAGCTGCTAGGATGTGCTTTCAGCAACAGGATGACTAGCAGTGTTGTGAACTTTTCACAAAAGATAACTGAGGAAGTGGTTATGTTAACTGGCTTAATCATAGTCATTTCTTGACTGTGTACAAATAACACAGTATAACACTATACCCTTTGAGTACATTTAATTTTGCCCATTATATCTTTAAAAAGCTGAAAAAAATGAAGAAAAATAAAACCTGGAGTATTAGGTTACAAGTTGAATAAAACTGTAAAATTGATTTTAAAAGCCCTAGGAAGTAAGGTTTAAAGTTTCTCTGGTCATTTAAAAATATTTGTGTATGAACAGATGTGCCTTGGATCCCTTGGAGCTGGACTTACTGTCATTTGTGAGCTGCCTGACTTTCAGGCAATGAGAATGAGACTCTAATCCTCTGGATAAGCAAGGAATGAATGCTCATAACTGCTGAGCCACCACTCCAGTCAGTAAGTAAAGATAATTGGTACATGATTATATCCCCTGAGTTTTAATGCATCACCAAGCAAACCATGAAATATCCTTATGTTAACAGTAGGCTTCCTGTTTTCCCACAAGAAAGTAGTTAGAACTGGAACCAGGCAGAACCTCTTGACTTCTCTGGGGAGGAAGGAGGTTCTGTTAATGGGACCTGAGTCTCTATACAAAGTTAGCTTGGAACACTCTTATAATACCCCTTATTTGGCAGTTTTTCAGTATGGGCATGGAAAGTTCTCAAAACCTTAAATAATAATCCTCTAAGAACTTCGTTCAAGTAAAGGAACATTTGGGCTGTGGCGATCCTAAGGTCAGCTTAGGATCCAGCCTCAACTGGACACATCCACCTACTGAGTTCTTTTTCAGTACCCTGAAGGAGTTCCACCCTTGCTTCTGCTGCACTCATCCTGAGGGAGGCCTGGCCATTCTTTCACATCAAACACCAGAGCCATATGAATACTGGCTTTAGCTGGTAACATGGCTCATCAGCTTAATCAACTTTCTAAGTTCTGTCTTTTCCTCTTTAGCACATGCTTCTTCCAATCTACTTTTTTTTTTTTTTTTTTTGAGACAGGGTTTCTCTGTGTAGCCCTGGCTGACCTGGAACTCACTCTGTAGACCAGGCTGGCCTCAAACTCAGAAATCTGCCTGTCTCTGCCTCCCAAGTGCTGGGATTAAAGGCATGCGCCACTACCACCCAGTCCGATCTATTCTTTAGCTAAATCTGTAACTCTTCAATGATTAACTATACCAAACTCTGCTTTTCTTCTGAAGTCAGAATTTTACCAAAATGTTTCTCAAAATCTTTAAAATACTATTATTTTCAGTCTAAGAGTTTATAATATAAACTAATAAGTTTAAACTCTCATATTCTGACTTGACTATCCAGAAACCAGAGGTAAGGGTATTTACAAAGTGGTAGAATTTTATTTAGCATTTCAAAAAGAATTTAGACTGGCTTAGAGAGGCCTGGTGTTCCCTATTTTTCCTATAGATGCCCTCTAGCACTCTTACATAGATGGCCTTCCTGTTTTGATAAAGACTGTTTAGGAGATAAAGTCCAAAGAACACAGCTCAGGGCTTTCTTTGACCTTAACACATCCTTAATTCTAGATAAGCAATCATTCCAGGTGCATAGGTAGGCTTCCGGTTAACAAATTCCCTTCTATTTAGATTGTTTTATTACTCTGGGTTTTTTTTTTTTTTTTCATTTTTCTCTCTCTCTCTGGATTATGAACACAGCTCTAAGAGTCTCCAATGGGTAAGGGAGCCTGTAGTCATTTAAATGGCCTAAATAATCTCACGGGAATCTAAGCTCTATAGGACACATCTGCTGTCGTGTCAGGCACAGGCCCTATGATAGGAGTTACTCAGACTTGACTTGACAGGCTCCATGACTTCTGCTCCAGACTTACTCTAACGTGAGTAAAAAAAAGTAGTAGTAGGTAATTTTTCTGATTCCCCCCACATGGGGTGGAAGATTTCTTCCTTGAGAAATAGGTGACTTACATAGATAGTGGCTGTACTCCTACTCCAATATCTAACTTCAAAATAATTACTGGTACTTTGGTCATTCAAGATGCCAACCCATTCTCCACCAGCTGCCCTACCTTCAAGTTCTCTCCTACTGTGAATAAGTATGTCTAATTTAGAGCCCAGATAATAAATAGTCTGAAAAAACTCCCTTTGTGACAAATATCTTTCATACTCTAACCTCATGAAAGGTACTGATTTAACAAGCAATCTAAGGAGGGCCTGAAAAAGCAAACAATTACACTGAATTTGCCAGGCTTTTGACAAAGCACCTCAAAAACGCAGGAAATAAATAGGTTAAATATACTTTGCTCTGAATTCAAACAAGGGAAAGGAAGTGGAGAAGCTACTTTTAATACTAACTATACCTGTTAGTTCAGACCATGCATATGATGGATCCATAAAGGGTTAGGAGAACATGAGAGAATGGTTTTTTGTTTATTTATTTTTAAACATAGTTTAGTTCACATTTGCAAAAACTGGCAATATGCTCTCATTCCAATCATTCCCAGCTTTCAGCTAATCCCCTTTCTATGGAATCAGAAAAGAATGTGCACAGTTATGGATCCTATATTCCCCAAATAGGAAAGGTTCTAATTCTTGAATGCAAGGGTTAAGATTAGTTTCATCAATCACTCATTCCCAATTACAAACCAGCACACAAGGGACTTCTCAATACAAGTGTTTTCCATGTGCCCTTTAGAACCTGGAAGCATCCTTTACCCTACTTACGCTAAGAACCAAGTCTTTGTCAACCTTGATATACTCCCAACTGGGTAAGAACAGAAACCACCTCCAGAGTAATGTTTCCTCCTGGGAAATACTGGAGAAGGGGTGTAGTGAGGTCAGCCCCTCCAGGATTTGTTTTTCCTTGGACTTAGGCTACAGCTTATTACAGTGAGAACAGGATGTCCCCAATCAACTGAGTCTCTTTCTGTTACAACCCTGAAGCAAACAGATTCTACAGCAGCTACAAGGCTGTTACCAAGGCCACTGTATTGATTAGTGTAATTAAGATTCACAATTCATCAAGTCCAGTACAACAAGCCAGCTGGGTCATTCTTTTCATAACAAGCCAACACTGGGAATCTTCCTGTCTCGCTTGCTAAGAAGTCGGTACTGATGCTGGCACTAAAAACTCAAGCACTGAATTAGAAGCTGGAACCACCTGGACACGAACAGGAGACTGAATCTGTTACCAGAGTAACAGAGCATGTATCTGCCATCTTTATAAAGCACTTATTTCACTTTCCAAAACAGGGAATTTTGAAAGTCTCCCTTTTCCCCAAATCTTGCCAAAGTCACACATTTTACGTAAACATCACAAAATTTAGTGCCAACTAGAACCAGGACCTCATGGTTAGAACAGCACTGACCCATTCCCAGAAGACTAATTCTAAAGGTGTGTTTCAAGGACAAGTGTACATCAGACTGTTGGATGTCAAGTCCAGCTTCTGGCTCAGCTGAATGGACACCAGCATTATACAGTATGAAAGATGGGAAACTGCTAAGCTTTGCTAGCATGCTGTTAACATTGTCAGAGCCCTAACATACATTCCAACTTTTCATTATTCCTCAAACTTGCAACTCCCTGGGGACTAACTCTTAACTCTTAACTCTAAGATACCAGTTTCAACTTTGAGCCGAGGGTCCCCAGTGCTTAAATGTTTGCTCCAACGGTGAGAATTTCAAATTGCATCCCTCATTACATGTATGGCTAGCTCTAAGCCGACTCTTTATGTTGCCATACTACTAAGCTAATGAGGAGTCTTTCTCTTCCCTTCCCTTCCATTTCCTGCATTAGAAAGAGAGCTACTAAATGAGTGGAAACTCTCATTATGTTCTCTCCTGTGGTCCCTAGTTACTGCCTCATCCATCCATAAGGGAGGTATAAGTTCGTAAAAACAGCTCTGGCAATAAAAAAAGGAAAGCAAATCAGTCACTACATGAGTGGAACTTAGTTTCTCCTGGGGACAATCACTTCACAGTATTTGATTCAATAAACATTCATCAACAGTACTGTGTGTCAGACCTTATATGTCTAAAACAGTCCTTGACTTCAATAAGCTCTATCTAGAGAAATCAAATGGTAAAGTTCATATTTTGTCAGCTCAATATTAAGAATAGTTTGAAAAGTACAGTTTCCTATGAAGAGAAATAGAGCTGAGAAAGTACTTACCACGGCTGCTCAAAGTCTGGTTTCTGTATATGAAAGCTTCTGAGTTATATTCTCAAGGCAATGATGAGACCCAAAGGGGAGGGCAACAATCCCCCAGCCCAGCTTTATTCCAAACCACAAAGACAAAGTGCAAACTAGAAACATTTTTTTAAAAGCAGAGATACTATACTTTTTTTTTTTTTTTTTTTTACTTATTTATTTTATGTATATGAATACTCTGTCTCCATGTATAGCTACAGGCCAGAAGAGGGCATCAGATCACATTATAGATTGTCATGAACCAACCTGTGGTTGCTGGGAATTGAACTCAGGACCTCTGGGACAGGGGTCAGTGTTCTTAACCGCTGAGCCATCTTTCTAGCCCCTAAAGAAAGGTTTTAAAGTCAGGATCTATGAAAGAGTTCCAGGCAGCCCTATTACACCCTCGAAGTAAATATGTATTTTTGTGCTTCTCTGAATTTTCCTAAGGACAGAAACTATGATTTCATGAAATTCTTCAAAGATTAAGGCTCAAAAGATTAAGAACTGTTATGTACAGTCTCTAATGTAGCAACTACCAAAGGCATTTCTTCAGACAGGCCAAAATGAGACCGGTTCTAATTCTCTGCCTTCTACACATACTCTGTAGTCACCTTTTCTAGACTTAGAAACACTGATGAGGGTTTACATTTTAAAAATTCAAAATAAACATCTCCATCTTCAAGATAGCATTAAAAGTTTGATTAAATGGCAACTAAGCCGTGAAAGGACTACACAGAACCTGGGCTAAATATTTAACATGTCACTCAGCAGAATCCTGTGTCCTTCCTCCTCAGATGTCAGGAATTCACAAAAAGGGTAATATTCTGAGAGGTATTTAGAGAAACATGTCCATCAAAGGAGATTTCATCAATAAATTAGAGATTGGGACTTACTTATAGACAACCAACAATTTAACACAATGTCAATTTCTGAAGCTCCAAAGACAGTTACTGTCTGCACCACAAAACGTACTAGATTTGTTTTGAATAACTGCCAACATGAAGCAGGGCTCTCCCTCAGCTGTGGTACAGTGTACACTGCTCCTTACTACTAAAGGAGTCCTGCTCACTTCAAGCTTTCCTGACCATCCTACCTGAAACCACACCACAGCAATCAATGTGGTCCCAGGAAAACTGCCTTTAAAATTCTGGGTCAGGAAAAAATGTCTTCCATTATTTCTCATGTCTACTAAGAGATAAGACTATGATTCTTTTCATGTTCTTCTGGATGTTAGGATGTTTTATGGAGTTGCTTATGATAATCTGTATTACTAATTATCTTAGCCTTCAAAATTAACAATACTTTCCCATTATTTCTTAAGTTTTGTCTTCCCAGTATATGGCATTTATGACTCACTATAAGTTACAACAAATGCTCATTAAAAAGAAGGAACAGGGTCAGCAAGATGCTCAGCAGCAGGTAAAGACATTTGCTGCCAAAACTGACAACCTGAGTTTGATCCCCTGGGCCCACAAGATAGGAGAGAATAGACTCATGTAAATTATCTTGACTCCTCCATGCACACATGTCCTCCCTCCATAAATTAATATATTAAAATATTTTGAGGGAATAAAATATACTTTAAAAAATTACTGTTGCTATCTTAACTTCCAAATAACTCTAGCGTCAGTCAACTGTTCCAAACAACCGACATTTATTAGGAAAATGCAGAAACTGAGGCACTTGAGTTATTCACTTAGGAGGATACCAATTAACAGTTGGCTTCTTGACTGCCAAATATTCACATCTTGAATCAAACGAACAAGCCCTGTAATATCTATAGCACTGGAGTAGACA
>JADRCD010223584.1:0-10027 GCA_019843815.1 Montemys delectorum
GCTTATGAATCGTTTGTAGTTTAGTGTGATGAATGAATCTTAACAACAGTCCATGTGACTGGGCACATGACATTCCTTTTCCTTGAGTCAGGAAGAAATGTCCCAACTTACCATCTTGATTATCTTTTGTTAGCTAACCAATTCGTGTGCTCCCTTGATTTTATTTGTAACGTTATTTTAACCTCCTGGAACACTTCTGCTTTGAAGCTTCTGTTATAAGCCAATTATGACTCAATCGAATTTTCTGAATTATAAAAGATAAACAGTCTGAGGAATAAAAGGAAAAGGACAATGAAATTCTCTACACATGATTTCACAGATACCCTATTTGTGCATTTATTCCTGTTTCCTAAATGGAGTGTTTTGTATACACATAAAAATGTGATTTTTATCTCCTTTTTCATTTAACACTTTTTTTAACCTATGATGAATGTTTATTTTGTATAGCATTCATCTTATGAAGATAAAAATGCCATGAATATATATAATTACCTATAAAGTCAGACCTTATAAGTGAAAGTCAAATTCATCAGATTTTATAGTTTTATTAATTTTATTTTTCATTTATATGAACATTTATGAAACTTTCAAAATGGCTAGTTAAAGTGAGTATGAGCAATATATATGTTACTTGGTCTTTTCCCCTTACAATGTTTAATATTCTTTCTTTGTATGTTCAGTGTTTTGATTATTCTGTGAGAAGGGACTTTCTTTTTTTTTCAACCCATAAAAGTTTTATTTTAAAAATAAAGAATAACATCCCAAAACAGCCTTAACCTCAAATACAGAGCCTCCACACACATACTGTGACAAACACTATTAGAAATAGCATTCCGAGAATTCTAATATTGTCTTACTGAGGATTTCTATTGCTGTAGTGAAACACCATGGCTGAAAACAAGCTAGGGTGAAAGAGTTCAATTTGGCTTCCATTCCACATTGCAGTCCATCATTGAGGGAAGCCAGAACAGGAGCGCAAACAAGGCTGGAACTAGGAGGCAGGAGCAGATACACAAACCACAGAAGGGTGCTGCACACTGGCTTTCTCCCCCATGCCTTGCTCAGCCCTATTGGCTTCTCCCACATCCCCTACTCTGCCTACTTTAATACAGAACCCAGGACCAGGAGCTCAGGGGTGGCCCCACCCACAATGAGCTGGGCCCTCCTCCACTGATCATTTTTTTTTATTAGATGTTTTCTTTATTTACAATATCTCCTTTCTCAGGTTCCCCTCCAAAAGAAAAAAGAAAAAGAAAATAAAATAAGAAAAAAAAATAAAAATAAAAAAAACCCAAAACTAAAACAATCCCCTGTTCCCTTCCCCCTCCCCTGCTCACTACCCCATCCTCTCCTACTTCCTGGCCCTGGCATTCCCCTACACTGGGGCATAGCACCTTCACAGGGCCAAGGGCCTCTCTTCCCATTGATGACCGACTTGGCCATCCTCTGCTATACTCATGCTGCTGGAGCCATGAGTCCCTCCATGTGTCCTCTTTGGTTGGAGTTTAGTCCCTGGGAGCTCTGAGGGTACTAGTTAGTTCATATTGTTGTCTGTGCTAAGGGACTGCAAATCCCTTCAGCTCCTTGGGTCCTTTCTCAAACTCTTTCATTGGGGAGCTTGTACTCAGTCCAATGGTTGGCTGTGAGCCTCTACTTCTGTGTTAGTCGGGTACTGTCAGAGCCTCTCAGGAGACAGCTATGTCAGGCTGCTGTCATCCAGCACTTGCTGGCATCCACAGTAGTGTCTGGATTTGATGACTGACTATGGGACGGACTCCCAGGTAGAGCAGTCTCTGCATTGTCAGAAGGGACTTTCTTTTCTGGTCCAGCTTCTTATACCTTCATCAGATTGGCATTGCCTTCTCTAGGTTAGGAAAGTTTTCTTTCATGATTTTGTTAAAGATATTTTCTGGGCCTTTGAGCTGGGTTTCTTTTCTTCCCTCTATTTCTATTGTTGCTATCTTAGGTCTTTTCATAGTGTCCCAGGGTACATGAATGCTTTGGTCAGGAGTTTTTTTGATTTAACGTTTTCTTTAACATTTTCTTCTATTGTATCTTTAACTTCTGAGATTCTCTCTTCCATCTTTTGTATTCTGTTGGTAATGCTTGACGTTATAGTTCTTGTCCAAATTCTTAAAAGTTTTCTTTTCCAAAATTCCCTTAGCTTGTGTTTTCTTTTTATTGCTTCTATTTCCATTTTCAGGACTTGAAGAGTGTTACTCATTCCCATCAACTCTTTGTGTTTTCTTGGCTTTCTTTAAGAGATTTATTCTTTTCCTCCAATTGTTGGTATTTTCCTGTATTTCTTTAAGGGATTTATTCATTTCCTCTTTAAGAATCTCTGCCATCTTCATGCAGTTAGTTTCAAGGTCTTTTTCTGTCCTTCAGCTGTGTTAGAATATTCAGAGCCTGCTGATAGCTGGCTTTAGCGGAGACATATTGTCCTGGACGTTATTGATTTTGTTTTTATGCTGGTGTCTAGGCATCTGGGTTTGGCATGATTATATATCTAAGTGGTGATTTATGGATTTATCTTTGTTGTTTAGGTGTTTTGTTTCTTGGTTTCTATTTCCTTTTTGGATTTTTGGAGAGTGTGATGTCTTTGTGTTGCCTGGTCAGATTTCTTTGGATTTGATAGTTATGGCCCCTGGGGGTTCCAGATAAAAAGTGCTTCTGGCTATTTCATGACTTCAGGGATGGAGATAGGCTAGGGCTCCAAATGGGTTCAAAGGAAGCAGAAGAGGGCTTTTTTGTTTTGTTTTGTCTTAAAAATCAGGATCTACTTATTTTGCCTCCTTGGACTAAGGAAAGACAGTGAAGAGAGGTCACCCCAGAGAGTTTGTTCAAGTTCTGGGGAATGAGACTGGGGTTTAGATCTAGGGAACAGAAGGAGAATGGAAAACCTACAGATTGGCAGGGGTGATCTTTGGGTTTGTAGGGAGTGCCTGCTGCTGTTGGGGGCTGGGACCAAGTATCAAGTAGGGAAAGGAAGGTTAGAAGGGGAAGCTCTGTGGAATTCACAGGAGATGGGAGCAGAGGACAGGGAAGGCTGCCAAGGGTGTGTGCTGCTGGGTTGGGGATGAGATTGGGGGATTGGGTCTGGGGAAAGAAAGCAGAGGAGGTCTGCCTTCAGCAGACCTAGTTTTCTAATGGGCATGACCTGTGGTTTAGCAGGGGTGCCTGCTAGAGTTGGGGGCTGGGAATCGTGAGGATGGAGTTGGGGTTAGGAGGGCATCCACAGGGGATATGGGCAGAGGAGATGGAGGCTGCAATTGGTGTTCTGTTTTATCACTAGGGAAGAAAGTGAGGGATTGGGTATGGAGCAACTGAGAGACACTCATTTAACATTTTGATCATCTTTCTGTGCCATTGAAAATTTCATAAATGTGATTTTAAATGGGACTTTATAGCTTCATACACACACACACACACACACACACACACACACACACACACACACACAGTATTTACAGGGTGGTCAATTCAACAATTCAATTGTAAAATGAGAAGAAACAACTCAACAAGTGAGATTTAAAGCACAGAATAGCTTTCCTTTCAAAGAGATCCTAGGTGATTCCAGAGGAACACAAGTAGATCTGCTTGGCAGAAGGAAGCACGGAGAATGTGCTAATTCACACATGTGAGACACCGACCATTCTTCTTGACCTTGCTTTCTCAGTGCTTTAAGCTTGCTCACCACTGTTCTCTGCCCTGCATACATGTCAATTTGACCAGGTTTTGAGAAGACTACTGGTGAGTGTCCATCTGTCAGATCTCAAATGAACAGAAGCCATTGGAGCAGGAGCCTGGAGGGATCTTCCACAGTTGTCTTGATGCCCGGCAGTGGATGAGGAGCGTGGGGTAGGGAGTCCATACCTTCTGACCAACCTGATAAGCCAAAGGAGAGAGAGGATGATGTCAGTGTCACACAGAATGACTGCAGCTTGGACAATCTGCCTGTTTAAATTGCTCGTCGTGTTTAACAAGCTTGAAAAAGGCCTCTGCAGTGAGTCTGATTTTTCAGAAAGGTCTAAAATCTGTGCTAGGGGAAGAAAAAAAAACCTTTGGAGAAAGAAGTGAAGAGCCCAAATAGATCTTAAATAGTATTTGGAGCAGTAGTGTTATTACCCAGCTATTAAATCGATATAGCATGGCAAATGCTTACAATTTTGGTTCAGCTCTGCCTCATAAAAATTTATTAAATGTTGTGCTGGTCACTGTGGGAAATAAACAAGATATGACTTTGTAATAATGTGGTGGATTTTTAAGAACACAAATTCCTAAACTCATACATATTTTTGGGGAGTTTACATATTTTTTTCTAGGCATATTTTCATTACTGAAAAAAAATTTCTTTCAGGGCATGCTTTCATCCTGCAGCATATTTAAAATATATGTCTGTGTATATACATGTATATTTATTATTTATAGATTTAATTTTGGAAATAGCCAGGCTGTGTGGAATTAAGTCCTATAAACAAGGTAGGTGATCAAAATGGAGAAAATTCTGTTTGTCTAAAGTGAAGTATGACTGTGTTTCATGAAGTGTGACTTTTGGGGGTGGGGTGGGGTGCCATATCAGTTTTAAAAGAGTTCCTCTCCGTTCTTGGTGGAATTCTTTCCTTAAGGTCATCCCTGAGAATGATCAGGGAAGTAACATACACACTTACATATCAGTGTTCTTATGGGCGTATCAAAGTCCTAGGTTCTTACATGCAGAAGCCAAAAAAAGGTTTTGAACCTTTAGGAACTACCAGGAAAGTAGTGACAGCATAAACATGAGAGCCCGGGAGAGGAACCTGCCATCCATCACTGGGGTTGGGACAGGGTTGAGATGATTGTATGATACGTTCAAGAAACTGGGCACCGCGCAGACACAGACACCCCTCCTCTGCTTTCATCTACGTTAGAAAGGAAGGTGTTAGCTTTCTGTGGTATTGTCCCATGTGCTCTTCCTTTTCGTATTTCTGTTTCCTATTTATTTTACCTGGATTCACTTATGAGTAGAAATCTATACCTCTGAAGGACCTTGGCTACTTCTACGTGGATTCAGATTCTCCTGCCACCGCGTTACTGCAGAATAATCTGGAAAAGAGAAGGAAGTAAAGAAGAAAAGTGGTTGGCAAGAATAATTCTGAATGGCTTCTTGAACTAAGCGAACAGGACCGATTAGATGTTTCCAATAGCTGATCTATATTTTCTTTTTTTAAAAGATTTATTTATTTATTATATGTAAGTACACTGTAGCTGTCTTCAAACTCTCCAGAAGAGGGAGTCAGATCTCATTACGGATGGTTGTGAGCCACCATGTGGTTGCTGGGATTTGAACTCAGGACTTTCGGAAGAGCAGTTGGTGCTCTTAACCACTGAGCCATCTCTCTAGCCCTATATTTTCTTTCTCATGCACGATAGCGTCATCGTCTTCTGTGTTCATGCTCAAAAGACTTTGGGCGCGGGCTCGTGTACTCAGCGTAGACAGCACGTAGTGTATCGGCGGTGTGCAGGAGGGAGGGACCCGGCAAGGACCAGGTCTTCTCAGAAGCCACCTGTGACCCTCTGCTGATGGAGTCATGGCTCCTCGGGTTCCATCACAGGTTCCTTTAAATGAACCCTACCTCTGCAGGAAGCTTGAGTTGAATAGCTACATGCCATTGTGTGTATAACTCTAAAAGACATTTGTACCCAGTGTTCTCAGGGCTACAAAGTTTAAAGTCAAGATGTCTGCTCATCTGTCCTGGTGAGGGCCATCTTTCTGCTTGGAAGACAACTGCCTTTGTGTTGTGTCTTCATATGGCAGATGAGACTGGATCTCTGGTGTTTTTTTTTTGTTTGTTTTTTTTTTTTTTATCACAGGAACACCAGCTCTTTCAAGCTAGAGTTCCACTATTACGACTTTATTTAACCATAGTCATTTCCTTAACATCAAATACATTGACCTTGGAAGGCTAAGGCTATGAGGTGTCATGGTTGCTATTAACTGTTAACTTGGGAGGATCTAGAATCACCATGGGAACAAACCTCTGTGCGGGTCTTTAAGAGATTATTTAGATTAGGTTAATTAAGGTAGGACTATTCCACATGTTGGGATTTCTGAGGTTTCTGGCTGCATAGGAAGGACTAAGGTAGCCGATGAACAGCATTTATTTCTCTCTGCCTTCTGACTACAGATGCAATATGACCAGCCTCCATTTACGTCTGCCATAGACGTCCCTGCCACCAGCTCCTGGAAAGCAGTTGCCTAGAGAAATATTTCCTCAGGGTCAGTGTGCAGAGGTTGTGCAGTGTCCAAAGTTTCCATCCTAGACTGGCAGCAAAACATGGCTCTCTACTTACTTCATGTGGGACTGGCTTTGCTGGTGTGAAAAGTGAAAGATCCAGAGAGCCACTGAACCTAGGAAACAAGAGGCAGGGTCAGACTTGGTTCACTGTTGTCCTAGAGAGGCAATAGTGCGAAGGTGATACCTAAGTGACAGTGAAGACCCCAGGATGCTGGAGATGCAACATGTTTTCCTATGTAGTCTCTAGCCTTTAAGTTACTTAAAGCCATTTGGCAATCATCAGATGGAGGATGTGCAAGACAAGTAAATACACTAAATCCGGAGAGGTGTCAGTATTCAAAATGCACAGGAAAGAGAACTACTGTAAGGAGGTGAAGAAACACGGCCATTTAACTTTGTGTCTCCATTGCTGGGCACAGAATCTTCTCAATGTGCTAAATTTAATAGATCGAGTGCAGACTGCATGGTTATTGATGGACTCAACAGCCAATCTCTTTGTCCTGTCCAGGAGCTAAAAAGACACCTAGCTCAGGCAAGGAATCCCAAAAGCCGGAACGAGTATAGTAGGAGCAGGGAACAGAAAGTTCAAGGAACTGTACTTTAGCTTACAGAAGGTCGAGTAGGACCGGCTGGTAATGGTGAGTACTTCAGTAAGGTCAGGTGACCCAGTTCTCTAATGGAGATTGACTCCAAAAGGCCAGTTTATCTCTGCATCCCACAGCAATCTGGGGTTTTGAAGTAGGGGGTGAAATGTGAGATTTTCCTTTCGGGAAATGTATTCTGGTGCGTGGTGGTGCTTGGCGAAGCTGATGCCAACATGCTGTTAGCTGATAGTACATGGTAGTGCTTTCCGCTGGGCTTCGTCTGTGTGGTGTAGCTCCTTCAAAAGGAACAGCAATTCCTGTTGGGTGTGATTTTAGGCTATTCCTTGACCAAATGCTGTACTCTGCCCTTTAGCCTGGGCGGTGGCATCTGGCCGAAGCTGGGAGGCAGTGTATAGGCGCCCAGCTAGGCCAGTAGGGTTGGAAACTCTAGGGAGAAGCAGGCGAGAGGCGTGGTGTGGGCGTGACCGCCTCAGGACCAGGCCACGCCTCCTTCGCCTTTCTCCGCTGCGCAAGCGCGCTGTGGGCTGTGAGCTGTCAGGAGCCTAGCAGCGGGAGGCAGGGATCGGACCTCTCGGTTCAGGGACTCAGCCGTGTGAGCCCCGCGCAGTGACAACCGGGACAAGTGCTGCGAGGCCGCGGCTGCCTGCCAGGTCACAGAGTCGAGCGGGGACCTGTGGGGCAGTCGGCCGGCACAGGCAAGATGGGGAACCGGGAGATGGAAGAGCTAATCCCTCTGGTGAACCGTCTGCAGGACGCTTTCTCGGCTCTGGGACAGAGCTGTCTGCTAGAGCTGCCGCAGATCGCCGTGGTGGGCGGCCAGAGCGCCGGCAAGAGCTCAGTGCTGGAGAACTTCGTGGGCAGGTGAGCGCACCGGGAGCGCGGTGGGGGCGCGTCCGTGGGGGAGCCCCGTGCTTCAGGCCGTTGGAACGTGGAACGGTGCGAGGAGCCCGAGGGTGGACTAGAGGCTGCAGTGGATTGGAGGCAGAGCAGTAGAGTCCCTGGAGCGGGCGGGGTCCTCCTTGCTCTGGGCATCCTTAGTCCCAGCATTCTCTACCGGTGGTGACCCCTTGTCTGCCTTTCATCCTGCCATACAAAGCCATTTCCTCCCCACCCTTGGTGGGGGAGTCGGGGTACGCCCTGGGATCCACTTCCCTCGCTGGCTCGGTGCGCGCCAGCCCATGGCAGCCTGGAAGCGCAGCCCGGTGCTTTCCAGTCCCCCAGATCTCTTTCTACGGCTCAACATCCCCTCTCCCCCTCTCCTTTCCCTGTCACTCTCCCGGAGGCTCTCAGCTCCGCAGCGGGGATGTACCCCTCCTCCTTCGTCTCCCCCCCCCCCCCCCCCCCCCCGCCCCGGCCCTGGCTCTCCGATCTTCTCAGCTGTCTACTGTTTGAGACAGTCATCGCCTGCCCCGAGCAGGGGAGGCGGAGTGTGTGAACCCAGAAATCTTTGTGGTGTAAGCTTATCCTGAGATGCTTGCCTGCCATTCTCCTTGGGAGCCGAAGAACAAACGGTGGTGTGTTTATGAGCGTGCACCCATTCACTGCTCAGGCATGACTGAAAACCCGAGACCTCCAGGGGTGACTGTGGACTTGCAATGTTCCAGTGCCGTGTCATTCCTGCACCATCTCGGAACTGACCAGCATCTTACTCGCACTCTATGCCCCCTCCCCCCAGCATCCTCTTGCGTTCCGTTCCTTAAGCTCTTGTTTATCGAACGGGTCTACAAGCTAACATCTAGAAACTAAATTGTAGTCATAGCTTCACGTCTCCCAATTAAACAACAACAACAACAACAACAACAACAACAACAACAACAACAACAAGGAATTGTTATTGTTTTAAGTCGGACATCAACGTGTTTTTTTCAGCGAACAATTCAGGAAGGATTGAGTTACCTTAATGGCCTTGCATGAGGAGTGCATTCTGAAGGCTGAAATCTGTTTCCCAGTAGTAAGCCAGGTAGAAGGTGCAGCGATGAGACCGGTGGGCTGGAGAGGGCAATCTGAGATTGCACTTCATTCTTTTCTTTGGCTGGTGAGCAGCTTGTGATGCAGAGGGTTCCTGCTGCGGTTCTCCATCCCCGTCTTTCTTTTTGCTATTGCTTGGCAATGTGTAAACTGTACCACCGACTATTCCCACATTTTTGGGCGTGAGCGTTGTGAAGTGCAGTTCCCTTTTTTCTCGGATGATGCTCCATCTCTCAGGAGATACTCTTCATTTTTCTTGCTTCAATGTGAACTAGAAAGATAAAACCGTGTACTTGCTGGCAATTGGCAGCTACCCTTGCCTGGTTAGTTCCCTTGATCATTTCTCCTTGGTTTTATAATTGATTTTTGCTCAATAGGAAAAGCAACAGCAAAGCATTTTGCCTACGTCATCTCAGACCTCTGGTCGAAGGCAAGAAGTTATTTAATGATACTCATTCTTAAGGATTAGCATTATATTTCAAATGTGACAGTCATGTTCTTATGCATCTTCCTTGTAATTTACTGGGATGAGCATATATTTGGGCATATTTTGTTCAGTGCCTTTGCAGTCAATGTAAAGTGTATGCACATATCTCAGTTCTTCCCTCCAGGCTGACAAATCAGAGCAATCTTAATGGTTTAATGAATGTGTGTACATTTCCCTTCCTTAGCTATATTCTTCTGTAATGAGAATAAAACAGAGGCACAGGAGAGTAACATATTTAATTCTGAGCATTCTTCCATAAGAAAATGAAAGATAGGGACTATAAAAACCAGAGCACTTATCAGAATGTGTTAGTAATTTCTCCTACTTTATAAAGTTTTACCATTAGTGATGGTAAAGCTGATAAGAAAATAATGAACATAGAATATGCTCATTTAGTAAGTGCATAGAACCTTTATTAGCTGCAGAGTAGCCCTGTCTAGCACAACTTATATATTAAGGAGAAAGCTTAATTAGAAGAAGGTCATTTGACTTTAATAAAGATTTCGGTCATTGAATGATTGAGGAATCTAATTTCTAATTATAACTCAACCTTAGGGGAGGGGAAAAAAAAAAAAAAAAACCTCTTCATTTTCAGAAGTGAATCAGCCCAGGTTGAAAAAGGAAAGGTTTTCATGTTTCAGTGGAATCTTTTTAACTTTTATTAAGCAGGAGCTTCATAACCAATATAA